>OY720452.1:31401990-31460412 GCA_963082715.1 Harpalus rubripes | reverse complement strand
AATAGTGCTAGCACATAAAAAAGAAATGTGAGATGTTTTATCTTTCATAAAATAAAGTGTGTCCGAAAAAAGCTAACTCGGTGTACGCTATGAACAAAGAAATGTATGTCTTAATTTAGTATATAATTAAATGTCAATTTGACACAGGATGTCAAAAATTACATCTAAAGAAATCAAAGCTTTTCTTCTTGAATCTTATATCAGCAATGAAAATAAATTAGTAAATGGCGAATGGGAATATTCCATTGCTGCCTTTAAAATGAATTTCAGGAAAATTACATTTCAAGATCAATTTTGACAACTTGACTTTTGAATTGAATCATCAAATAAATCACACGTACGTTTCTCTGTTAGTTAGTTAGTTTTTTTAACACTCTGCATAATAAATTGTATTACTTTACTGTTAGTATGATTGTAGGGATGATGAGACATAATTGGAGATACAGTCGTGGTAAACAGTCTCTATGAATCATTATCAGGGATAGTTAAGGTACAGTTGGAAATAATAATAATAATAATAATAATAATAATAATAATAATAATAAGATTATTACATTACAAAATCAGAAAGTTAAGTATGAAAATGTCGTTAAAAATATCAGAGGTATAAAAATACGTGCATACATCAGTTATCTTTAGTTGTTGTTGAAATAAGATATAAATCTTTATTTAATAGAGTAAAAAATAATATAAGTTACCATTTTTTAAAAAAATTGTTGTTTTATCATTTGTGGCTTGTTGAACTTTTGCTTGTTATTATTAATAAATTAGCCCCTTATTCTTAAACATTTTTTGTATGTAATATTTTTTAAGTAATTAGTTCGCTTAAGTTATTTTAGAGAAAACTCCCTGTATGTGTATAGTTTTATTATTGTTTACAACAATAAATAAATAAATATTTATTTTTATTCACAAATTTAACAAAATTTGACAAAAACAACGCTACTAAGGTATTTGTTTGTCTTTTTGTATTAATTCGATGGCCAGCACTGTTATATTGTAATTTTTAATTTTTTATGTTTAATTTTTGTAGCTATAAAATATACGAAATGAAATTTGCTTACTGATTTGTATGCATAATTGTATTCTCTACAACTACAACTTTTATTTGAAGTAAAGCACAAGGAAAAACTGTTTCCTACGTTAAACGCCTGTGACCCGCATTTCGCGAAACATTAGGTACATATTTTCATCATCATGGATTATTAATTATTACCCATTTCTGGATGTGCTATCTGTGTCTATATGCAGATTTCATATATGACGATAAATAAAATACCGTTGAGCAGGTTTATACAGCGTCACCTCACAAGTACTGGAATTGAATAATAATACATATTAGATTTTTCTTATTATCATGAATTTAGAGACGCCTCAGTAATTATAGAATGCATCCATCTTTTATTCGTGATTTCATGTTTTTAACATTAAAGCGACAAAAAATTACTGGGATAATTCTCTATGATACAAATGATCTGAATTATGTTTAATATACGTACACAACAGTACGTCGAACAACATGAATGAAAACAGAAACTTTTATATTTATAAAACCATAAATGACGAATGCGTTTTGTAATTGTATTACAGAAATGCATAAATTCTCAAGCTACAGCAACTATATATATATATATATATATATATATATATATATATATATATATATATACAGGGTGTTAATTAAAAAGCGGGCCATAGGCGTTTAACATGGGAAATCAGTTTTTCCTTGCGCAAAACTTCCCATTTATTTTTAAACAAAAATGTTTCAAATAAATGTTGTAGAGAATTAAATTCTACATCAGCATCACTAAACAGATTTTATTTTGCATGTTTAGTAACCTGTAAAATCCAATTTGAAATTTTATAAATATTACTCATTTGTAGTGATAGCCATGAAATTTAAACAAAATTACAAAGAAATGCAATCGTTTGAATTGTCAGAATTTCGATTTTGCAGGTTACAAAATAAAAATAAATAGAAATATAAACAATAATTTAGATGTAGATTATAAAAACAAAATAGTTTGAAGGACTTGACTTAGGATAGAATATAATTATCAGTAATTTTTATTTGAAAATCGAATTTCTGACAGTTCAAATGATATGCATTTCTTTGTAATTTTGTTTTGTTTTTGTTTCAACTCTTCATATGGCTGTAACAAAGAAGAATACGAAAGAATTAACTCCAGTCATCCTATTTGGTAGAATGTACGACCCAAGTAACATTCCATTAACAATACCTGCCCAAAAATTTGTCGAAAAACGATGCTGAAAACTGCCTCGTATAACAACGTGCGAATTTTTTTGAGTCCAATAATGAGAGTTATGAGAATTATGAACTCCTTGCTTCGAAAAAGTTGCCTCATCAGAAAATATAATGTACGAGGGGAAATTAAGATTTTCAGTCTGTTTTTGTAAAAGCCAGTTGCAAAGCAGGACTCTAAACTGATGGCTAGGTTCCGTTAGCTCCTGAGCCCGTTGAAAATGGAATGGGTGGTAGTTATGAGCTCTTAAAATTCGCCATATTTAATTATGTGGTACTCCTAATTGTTGAGATACTCTTCGGGTACTAGCAGTTGGTTCAGCATGTACAGCATCTAAGATATCATTTACCATGTTATCGTGTTGATGCTGACGGCCACCATCTCTCCCACGATTAATAAAATTTCCTGAGCAACATCTTGTGAAACGATTGTTACTTTTTATCTTGAAAATATTATTTGAAATATTATTAAATAGTTTTTATTTAAAGTTTACTGGTGCTATTTTGAATTTAATTCAGTTTCTATTACTGTTTAGTTTTAATTTGAATTTTATTTCGATTTATTCCTTATTGGTATAAGTTTATTCATTCCTTAATTCGTATATTTGACGGTAGAGTTATTGCGCTTAAATTCTCGTATCGTCAACACTTCGAGGTCTCAGATCTGATTAGTGCGAAACGTGAGATCGTGCATATTTCTATTTTTTCCAAATTTTCTTTGATCCAATTCTAAGTTTGTTTTGATGGTCTACAGCAGCTGTGCCTTGGTGAGTTACACGAAGTATTTTTATTTTTTTTGCTTATTTGCCTATGGATTTTGCACCGTTGTTTGAATACCTCGTATGGCCCTTAGCCTTGTGGGTTTTTATTTGGCCAAGTAACTGCCAAGGGTTGTCTGATGTTTTACTATGGGCTGAAATTGGGATTATTAGTAAAATTGTTACAATTATTACAGTTTCTCTGGGTTTTATTACATTAACCACAAATTCTAACAGTAATAATAATAAAATCAAATGAAATGTCAAATCTGTCGGATATTTATTTATTTATTTATTTGTTGTAATTATTCAACAGGAACTGGTTCCCAATTACAGAATAATAATATAAACAAGTAATAATATACAGAGAGTATATAGAAATGTAACAAATATTCCCAAATGTATTTAAACCATTAAACAATAATAAATACGAGTAATATAGAGTAGAATATAAATAGTATAAGTATATAAGTATAATATAAATATAAATTTAAATATGATAAAGAGGTAAATGAAGTTATTCAAATACATAACGCAAAATATAAGAAAAATGAGTAAAGCAAACGTACATCATAAATTGCTAGGCAATACTTCAGCGAGTTTTCTTTTAAACATTAAAAAACTATCAGAAAAATCCAAATTGTCACCGTAGATATTAAAACTGATACAAATACTATGTATTGGCGAATTGAAATGATAATTAGTTCGTGAAAAGTTTAAAAGAAAGGTAGCTGAAGTTCTAATATTACAAGGTCGCACAAAGAAATTTATTTGAGACAGCAAATTCGGATCATTGATATTGTTGTTGATTAATTTGTATAAAAAAATATAATTGCTGTTTGATGCGACGTGTCTCGAGCGATTCCAAGCTGAACAGAGACAACAAACATTCATATTCGAGATCGGGCCAGGCACGGAATAAACGATGATACCAGTGCTTGCAAAACTTTTTTTGTACGTTTTCTAAATTGAAAATGATATATTTAAGAAATGGATTCCAGACAACATAACAATACTCAAGTTTACTTCGGACCAATGAGATATATAAGTTATATAAGCATTGTTTGTTATTGAAATCATAAGTTGTACGCAAAATAAAGCCAATGATTCTATATGCAGAACATACAATTTGAGTAACATGAGGAGAAAAAGTCATTTTCATATCAAATGTTACACCTAGGTCTTTTTTGGTATTAACCCTTGACAGAGAAATGCCCCCAAGAGAATAGTTAAAATCAATTGAACATAATTTTCTGGAGAATGTCATTGTTTCACACTTATTTGAATTGAAATATAATTTGTTAACTAAACTCCATTCAAAATTTTTATCAAGGTCATTTTGTAATTCATGACAATCATTGATACTGCAAACTTCATGAAACAATTTGAAATCGTCAGCAAATAGTAGACATTTGGAGTATCTAATAACATCAGCAATGTCATTGACAAATAATAAGAAAAGCATGGGCCCAAAAATTGAGCCCTGGGGTACACCTGATGTAGCATAGTAATAATTAGAAGTGAACCCGTCAACAAATACATACTGCTTTCTAAGATGTAAATAAGATGCAATTAAATTTAGAAAATTTGTGCTAAAACCAAGACGAAACAGTTTTAAAATAAGTATATTGTGTGAAACAGTATATGCCAGAAACATCAAATCTAAATTAATATTTAATTTATAGTTTGCCTCAAATCGAGAATTTTCTTCGGCTTATAACTCGTACATAAAAAAATTGAATAACAAACTAGGTACTCGTCGATGCACGTTATCCTTCCGAAAAATTGTTTTCATTACTTTTTCTAAAATTAATAGGTATTTTAACATTGAATTTCCTATGTTCGGGAAATAATATATATATATATATATATATATATATATATATATATATATATATATATATATACAGGGTGTTAATTAAAAAGCGGGCCATAGGCGTTTAACATGGGAAATCAGTTTTTCCTTGCGCAAAAGTTCCCAATTAATTTTATACAAAAGTGTTTCAAATAAAAGTTGTAGATAATTAAATTATACACCAGCATCACTAAACAGATTTTATTTTGCATGTTTAGTAACCTGCAAAATCCGAATTGAAATTCTATAAATATTGCTCATTTGTAGTGATAGCCATGGAATTTAAACAAAATTACAAAGAAATGCATATCATTTGAACTGTCAGAAATTCGATTTTCAAATAAAAATTACTGATAATTATATTCTATCCTAAGTCAAGTCCTTCAAACTATTTTGTTTTTATAATCTACATCTAAATTATTGTTTATATTTCTATTTATTTTTATTTTGTAACCTGCAAAATCGAAATTCTGACAATTCAAACGATTGCATTTCTTTGTAATTTTGTTTAAATTTCATGGCTATCACTACAAATGAGTAATATTTATAAAATTTCAAATTGGATTTTACAGGTTACTAAACATGCAAAATAAAATCTGTTTAGTGATGCTGATGTAGAATTTAATTCTCTACAACATTTATTTGAAACATTTTTGTTTAAAAATAAATGGGAAGTTTTGCGCAAGGAAAAACTGATTTCCCATGTTAAACGCCTATGGCCCGCTTTTTGATTAACACCCTGTATATATATATATATATATATATATATATATATATATATATATATATATATATATATATATATATATAGTTTTTTAATGTTTAAAAGAAAACTCGCTGAAGTATTGCCTAGCAATTTATGATGTACGTTTGCTTTACTCATTTTTCTTATATTTTGCGTTATGTATTTGAATAACTTCATTTACCTCTTTATCATATTTAAATTTATATTTATATTATACTTATATACTTATACTATATATATTCTACTCTATATTACTCGTATTTATTATTGTTTAATGGTTTAAATACATTTGGGAATATTTGTTACATTTCTATATACTCTCTGTATATTATTACTTGTTTATATTATTATTCTGTAATTGGGAACCAGTTCCTGTTGAATAATTACAACAAATAAATAAATAAATAAATATCCGACAGATTTGACATTTCATTTGATTTTATTATTATTACTGTTAGAATTTGTGGTTAATGTAATAAAACCCAGAGAAACTGTAATAATTGTAACAATTTTACTAATAATCCCAATTTCAGCCCATAGTAAAACATCAGACAACCCTTGGCAGTTACTTGGCCAAATAAAAACCCACAAGGCTAAGGGCCATACGAGGTATTCAAACAACGGTGCAAAATCCATAGGCAAATAAGCAAAAAAAATAAAAATACTTCGTGTAACTCACCAAGGCACAGCTGCTGTAGACCATCAAAACAAACTTAGAATTGGATCAAAGAAAATTTGGAAAAAATAGAAATATGCACGATCTCACGTTTCGCACTAATCAGATCTGAGACCTCGAAGTGTTGACGATACGAGAATTTAAGCGCAATAACTCTACCGTCAAATATACGAATTAAGGAATGAATAAACTTATACCAATAAGGAATAAATCGAAATAAAATTCAAATTAAAACTAAACAGTAATAGAAACTGAATTAAATTCAAAATAGCACCAGTAAACTTTAAATAAAAACTATTTAATAATATTTCAAATAATATTTTCAAGATAAAAAGTAACAATCGTTTCACAAGATGTTGCTCAGGAAATTTTATTAATCGTGGGAGAGATGGTGGCCGTCAGCATCAACACGATAACATGGTAAATGATATCTTAGATGCTGTACATGCTGAACCAACTGCTAGTACCCGAAGAGTATCTCAACAATTAGGAGTACCACATAATTAAATATGGCGAATTTTAAGAGCTCATAACTACCACCCATTCCATTTTCAACGGGCTCAGGAGCTAACGGAACCTAGCCATCAGTTTAGAGTCCTGCTTTGCAACTGGCTTTTACAAAAACAGACTGAAAATCTTAATTTCCCCTCGTACATTATATTTTCTGATGAGGCAACTTTTTCGAAGCAAGGAGTTCATAATTCTCATAACTCTCATTATTGGACTCAAAAAAATTCGCACGTTGTTATACGAGGCAGTTTTCAGCATCGTTTTTCGACAAATTTTTGGGCAGGTATTGTTAATGGAATGTTACTTGGGTCGTACATTCTACCAAATAGGATGACTGGAGTTAATTCTTTCGTATTCTTCTTTGTTACAGCCATATGAAGAGTTGAAACAAAAACAAAACAAAATTACAAAGAAATGCATATCATTTGAACTGTCAGAAATTCGATTTTCAAATAAAAATTACTGATAATTATATTCTATCCTAAGTCAAGTCCTTCAAACTATTTTGTTTTTATAATCTACATCTAAATTATTGTTTATATTTCTATTTATTTTTATTTTGTAACCTGCAAAATCGAAATTCTGACAATTCAAACGATTGCATTTCTTTGTAATTTTGTTTAAATTTCATGGCTATCACTACAAATGAGTAATATTTATAAAATTTCAAATTGGATTTTACAGGTTACTAAACATGCAAAATAAAATCTGTTTAGTGATGCTGATGTAGAATTTAATTCTCTACAACATTTATTTGAAACATTTTTGTTTAAAAATAAATGGGAAGTTTTGCGTTGGGTCGTACATTCTACCAAATAGGATGACTGAAGTTAATTCTTTCGTATTCTTCTTTGTTACAGCCATATGAAGAGTTGACTAGATTTTGGTTATAATTGGTTAATTGGAAGTACCCTCATTTGAAGATATTAACAGTTTTTCTTGAAAAAAGTATGTTTAATATCATTTTTTCACATTTATTGTTATTTTAAATATTAAAGAATATTTTATTCTCTGTACGATTTGAATGCATTTTATACTTCATATTAAATAGATATAGAGTTAAAAAATTATAAAGAAATGAAATATCATATATTAGCCAGCTATGCTATAACTGTAGAAAAAGCTGCTATATATATATATATATATATATATATATATATATATATATATATATATATATAAATTGTGATTGTTAGGTGTCAGTATCAAGTGAAGTTGACAGTATGTTTGTGTTATTATTTTACTGGAAATATAGGATTTTTTGCTAGAAATTTTCTGTATGGAATTTGTATTAAATACATACAACCGTCTTAAGGTAACGTACTAGAAATAAAATCTTTTGCAAGGAACTTTCTGTATCACATTTATACAAAATGCGACACATCGGAGTTTTATTTCTGAGGTCATTTTAAATCACTCGTATACGATAACCAAAATGCAACGAAAAACGAAGAAGAACTTAGGCAGAGAATAGAAAATTTAGCAGAAACAATACGAGTACAAAATTCGTGTCAAGGCTGTACTAGATCATTAATTCAACGTGCTGAAATGTGTGTACGAAGGCATGGTGCAAATTTTGAACAGAATTTGTAGTTTTGTCCTTCATGTATGTGTTTAGTTATTTCCCAAATTATCTTCATATTAAATAGAAAGCATTAATATTAGAAATTATTTGTATTCAAAACTATTATTATCTCTAAATCTAACTGACATTACATAATGTTTCTTTGATAATTAATTTCATTTAACATTTCTTTCTATGATGTATGTTGTTCCAGTGGTCTAAAAAATGTCTTCTTCAAGTAAACTACTTAACTTTGCGTATTTTTTAAAAAATCTTTTTGTTTCATGATCAGCACGTAGTACAGTTGTACCCTTTAATTTTTTGTCCTAAGTTGTGAAACAGCCTGTATATTTTAAGTGGCACAGAATTGATAACTCGAGAACTATAAGAGCTACGAGGTCGATTAAATTAGCAAACAATTTCTATTTTACTATACTATGTTAATGAGAGTAAAATTATTTTTTTGTGGGGACCAACTTTGTTATTTTATATTAATATAATTAAAATATGGATATAATAAGAATGTCACGAATGGAAAAAATTAATACATATTATTTTTCTTACATCTGGGAGCACTGGGAGGATTAAACCGACATCCAATTCTATATTTATCTCGGGTAGAAATCTTGATTCTCTCCCAGACTATATTCGTAAGAATATTGTTTGTACCATGAAAATTTGTTCCAATGTCGCTGAATACGATATGGGCGCGTCAGCGTCTGGCAAAAAAATCTTCATAATACGGCCATGAACGCCTCCGTTGATAATGAAGATGTCAACTCCAGGTGAACAGCTCTATAGACTGACCCACGTTTTGGAACTATCCCTCAAATAGTGCGGGCTTGCAAAATCTATACTACATCAGTGGTCTAGGGGGGTGATATAGAAGAAATTTATATTTGTATAAAAATTTTGTGTATTTAAATTTTGCGTATTTTTATAAATATGTTTATACATACATTTTAAACAATTTTATATATTTATTTTCTCATATTTAAAATAAAGCAAAGATTTTTTAAAGATATGAAGGTATAGGAACGTTACATATTAGAAATATTAAACAAGAAAATCTGTCACCTAATATCATGATTTATACTTGAAAATGGCTACTCTTTCATAGAAATTCTACCGTAATTTTTTCATCACGCCAATTTTTTTTTATTATAAGTTGCAATTTTTTTTATTGTGTACGATACTTAAGTCAGATTTACTTAAGTGAGGGGCCATTATTAGAAGGAATTTTGAGATAAATAAACAAAACTTAGAGCAATTTTATGACAATTGGTACAACTAACCCGAAATATCGCTGATATAAAAAATATCTGTTGGTCTAGGGGGGGAGGTGCGATCGCCCCCATAGCCTTTCCCCTGAGTACGTTATACTTCAAATATTAAAGCATTACTTACCCGGTCCATTGGTAGCGGGCTGTCTTTATCTTCTATAGTTCTTGCTTCATGCCGTCGACAAATAACACATTTCTTAACAATAGTCTGATAATCCAAAAAAATTCACGTAGTTTATTTAACAAAATTTGTATTCCGCAGAGTCCCAGAAATATGTGATACTTCCGAATTAGCATTCTTACCATAACATTTTTTGGTGGCAAAACAATAGGTGATTATCATTCCTTTTAAGGATCTTCGTCATTACTCTAAAGATTCCTTCTTCAACTATTTCTGAAGAACATTTTAGCTAAGGTGGCCCCTCCCACCATCTAGAAGCTACTATCTTTTTCCCTCTATTACTTACAAAGGTACTCCAACAACAAACATTCTTTTTCCGAATCCAGGCCAACACAGGTTGTTGGATCACTCTAAAATATTTTTGCAATATCCCCCCTGTCCAATATATTTTCTATATCCTGAACTAGCCGAGCTCCAATTGTTGCCGCCATTAATTCAAGCCTTGGTATTATTGAATTATGTATTTGAATTATACGAAAGAAAAATAAATACGAAAGATTACTGAAAGCAAAAGTATGACAGTTTTATTTAACTAATTAATAATACATACAACTACCATGATTTTTTTAATGAAAAACAACAAAATAAATATATGTTGACATATGTCATAAATAATTATATTTATTTAAATTGTCAATCCAAGTCGTTTACTTCAACACCCCCATCCAATTTAAATAAACCAAGACATGCCCTTAATGGAATAAATTTTGATTCTGGCAATGCTTTTGTCAAAATATCTGCCTGCTGTGCTGCGTTTGGAACATATTTTATTTCTATTGCTCCATCTTCCACTATTTTTCTAAGATGATGATATTTTATTTCTATATGCTTAACACGACGATGAAAAACTGGATTTTTAGCTATTGCAATACATGACTGATTGTCTTTTTGAACAATAATTGGTCCTTGAATACAGATATTCATATCTGTCAATAATTGTTTAAGCCATATTGCTTCACAAGCAGATGTGCTAAGAGCGATATATTCCGCCTCTGTTGACGACAAATATACTGTAGATTGTTTCTTAGTTGACCAGGATACTAAATTACCATAAACTTTAAATAAGTAGCCTGCAGTAGATCTTCGATCATTAGGATCATTTCCTCAATCAGAATCTGCAAAACCTTCTAGAATATTAGCATTAGATCTTTTATAAATAAGAACAAAATTTTTGCTCCCATTCAAATAACATAGAAAACGTTTTAGATGTTTCCATAGCATATCCGTAGCTTTGTCTTGATATCTGCTGAAAATATTAACAGCCACAATTATATCTAGTCTAGTGCCATACATTAAAACATCAAACATCCAATTAATTGTCTATATGGCTTGTTAGTTGGCAAATCATCTTCACAAGTTATTTTAAAGTTAGTTTCTAAGGAGGTTGATATAGGATTACAATCCAACATATTAATTTTATTCAAAATATTTTCCACATAATGTTCTTGACGTAACGTTAAAGTACCATCGCTTAAATTATTAACAACTTTAATTCCAATGAAAGTTCCTATTTGTCAAATATCTTTCATCTCAAATTCCTTCCGTGACTTTTTCTTAATCATTCCTATTAACTCAGTACTTTTACATTCTATAATACAGTCATCTCCGAATATAAGAAGGTAAATTTGTTGTTTATTGATAATATTGGAATACAAACAGTAATCACTCTCAAATTTTTTAAATCCTATTTCTATAATATATGTGCCAAAACGAATATTCCACCTGCGAGGTACCTGTTTTGAACCATATAAGGATCTTTTTAGTCTACATACCTTTTTATTCTTTTGGTCCCTACTGTAACCATCTGGTAGATGCATATATATTTCTTTTTCCAAATATCCTTGTAAAAAAGCTGTTTTCACATCTAGTTGATGGATTTCCATTCCTTCTTTATTTGCCACAGAAAATAACGTTCTTATAGTAGTCATTCTTGCTACTGGAGCAAACGTTTCCGTATATCCTGGTTTTTGTGTAAAACCTCTTACAACCAGACGTGTTTATATTTTTCTATTTTCCTATCCGAATTTCTTTTAGTTTTAAAAACCCATTTGTTTGTGAGAGCTTGTTTACCTTCCGGTAGATAACAAATATCCCATGTGTTACTTCTTTCCAAGGAAGATATTTCTTCTCTAACTGCTTGTTTCCAAAATACAGAATCTGATCTATTATTTATATCTTCAATACTTACTGGTACATCAGAATCAAGATCAGCAGGTAACGCGAAGTAGCTAAAATCATAGTCTTGGGTCTATGTTGAAGGTATTTTTATTCGAGTAGATCTTCTTAAATCATTGGTATTATTATTTTCAAAGAAGTCAACTTTGGATTCATCATGTTCTTCATTTGTTCTATCTTCTTTACTTATCTTTCTGTAATTTTTTTTTCACTTCTTCTTTCATCAAATACTACGTCTCTGGAACAATATACTATTCTTATTATCGGATTCCACAATCTATAACCATTTGTCGTACACCCAACCATTATACCTTCTACCGATTTATCATCGAGTTTCTTTCTTCGTTCATCTGGTACATGTACATAAACTTTGCAACCAAAAACTCTAAGTCTGAATAAATCAGGCTGTAACGGCTACTTTTTGCTCAGCCCTGTCTTTTGATAATTTTGTACAATCTTTTTATTCTTTACCTATCTTCAGATCTTTTCTGCAAGCATAAATACGCTTGTATCAGCGTCCCAGGCTCCTCTTGGTCATGCAGCTTCTTGGCAGGCCTCGTTGGTCAGCTCTCGGTTCGCGCTTCTGCAAGTTTGTGTGCACGTTTTTTTTTTGAGTCTGAGTTTTGTTGTATTTTACGAAATCTGGTTTTATGCCACCGTAGTTTGTTTCATAAGATATTATTTACTGTAAGTATTTTCTAAGCTATTTACTTTCGGTATATTTTTTGGTACTTTATGTAGACTTATTTAAGCTGTAAGAAAAACGTACACTCACGCTTTGTGGTTTGAATTTATTTTTCTGATTTCTTTCAATGACCAAGATACTTTTGGATTTTGCTTTCTAGTACATTCAGTACTCCTTGATACATTTTTTTTAATGAATAAAATTCCTATTATTATTCTTTTTTACTTTTGTAATCTTTTAATTTTCTTATTAAGTAAGATTCTTATTCTTTCTTGTATGTTTAATTTACTAATTTGCAAAATTAGTATTCTGTTCTACATATTTTTTTACTATTAAAAGTTCTGTATAAAGCCCCTTTTATAGCGATTTTAACCGTGTTCGCTATCGGCCCCACGTGTCTAGTTTTGAAGACACTCCATTTTTGTTTGACTCCATTTTATTGTAATTTCTGCTTAAATTTTTGTAGAGAAACCAACTTTGTTTCCTACGGGTTTTTTGTGTCAGCGAAGACACCTCAAAATATTTGTTTTGCTTTTTATATTTAACGGTTAGTAGTACAGTGTGTAATCAGTATATATTTTTTTACTTAGTAAACCCCTCCCCCTTCAGTTATCAATTTTTCCTAGTTCAGAACTATCATATTTTTTTTACTCATAATTTGAGTACAATCACTTGCTAACAATTTTGGGATTCAAATTCATTCTCCATTTCGTTCCCTAGACACAATTACACGATCCTAACCTTACCGACCCCAGAGTGGATGTTGAGCGAATGATTTTGCGAAGATAATTTGTGCAGTTTATTTACGTCGCGTTTGCAAAATTTCATTTAACTTCAGTTAACAATCCTCTCAAAAGTTATTTAGTTACTTTTTGTCACTTTCATTCTTTAGTTTACTACAAATTCAGCCAGTTGCTTTTTTTTAGTTTAGTTCTGTAGTGAACGCACAACTTGTGGGAGGATTGAGTAAATTTGCCGCTAAGCTTTTAGCGTAAAAATTAGCAATCCTGTTCGGAGCTCTACGTCGTGCGTTGCGTATTTTTGTGTCTTCTTTTCTATAGCAGTTCTTCAGACTTTCGTCACCATCATCATCAACATCACGACATTTTTAGCTGCAATTGTATTGAGTAGTCAGTCTAGTACTGCAACTTTTTACAAAACATTTCATAATTCATTGAGGACAATTATTAGCTATAAGTATTTTATTTGGAGAATTTTTTGTAAAACATTTTGTATGATATTTTGTCATATATCATAGCTCTTGCCTTTTCTAATATCATTCTGTTTATTCTTCCTGCGACAGAATTCTGCTGAGGTGTATAGGGGTTTGTATATTCTATACGTATTCCTGGACTTTTACAAAAACTTACAAATTCTTTAGAAGTATACTCACCACCATTATCACATTTAAATCTGGATATTTTTACGTTATATTGAGCAGTTTTTGCAGCTACATATTCTTTCAAACAAGTAAGCAATTCATTCTTATGCTTTACCAAATATATCATGGTAAAGTGGTAGTATTCATCTATAAAAGTTATAAAATATTCCTTACCATCCCATGTGGCAAGTGACACAGGACCGCAAATATTGCTATGTATAAGTTCGAGAATTCGCCTTAATCTAATTGTTTCAGATGTTCTAAATGGCAAGCAACGTTTTTTTTCCTTTTTGACAAGAACCACATAATCTGTACTATTTTTAGATAAAATAGGAATTCTAAGCACATAATGTGCTTGACTTTAATTCAATATTGAATTCATATTTATGTGACCCAACCGTCTATGCTATAAATTACGGTTATCTTTTGTGCTGCAATTATTCGCCTGTTCAAAATTTAGAGAAAATTTTAAAATATATAAACGTCCTTTCTCAACTCCTATAACTAGGGTGAGAGGCTGTGTGACGTTTTGCAACGTCACTGGTTCGTTTTCATTACAAAAATTTTCTTATTGAATAAATAAAAATCTTTGAGCCACAATTTTATTGAGATGGTAGACCTTTTAACAATCATTGTTTTAACTCTGCTAGCTTCACGCGGCAATGTCAGTGAAACACTTTAAATATTTTATTTTTTTGTTCAAAAAGTTTGCCCCATTTGAATTTTAATTCAGTTCTTATTACTGCTTATTAGTCTTTTAAAATCGAATAGTGACTTATCACTGTTGCGCGAACTTACGCCAAAAGTTTGAAAAGTTATTTCCGCCGTATTTAGTTTTGGCATATTTGACAGTAGAGGCGCTGTAATTATTTGCATATAAGAGGAATGCACCGGCATTTCACTCTTCTCCTCTCTTCGAGTTTGAGTTTTCAACTTTCAGACCTTTATTTTGGCAGGCAGTTAGGCTTACAGTTCCAGTGCATCGTGGTGCGAGACGTGATTTCTCTTTTAGTTTCCAAATTTCTCATTGTTTCACGTTTGGGTTGAGGACCTGCTACGGCTGCTAGTGGTGAGTTACTCGAACTTTATTCAATTTTTTTTGGTTATTTGGATGATTTAGATTTGGTAAAGTATCATTGTTTGTACCACCCACGTGCTGCCTTATGCAGCCGAGGGCCGTGAATTTGTATCGAGTAACTACCATTAACAATTGGGTTTCTTTTACCCAGAGTATTGAATATTTTATTTTTAAATTTATTACAATTATTAAAGTTTTGTAGTTGTGATTTAAGCTGAGTTTACGAACTCATATCTCTCACCACCATGCCACTGAATCTTCAAAATTCTTATAGATTTTTCTTTTGGATTTAGTGATTTTTTTTGGACAAAATTTTTATGACTTTTTTTTGTGTACTTTTATCTAGTAATTCTGCCTAACGTAGCCCGCGCTATCAACCCTATAGCTCCAGTTTTCCCCCGGGTCATCGAACCCCTTCATTTAGTTCATTTTTTTTATAGTAGTTCTGCTTAACTTTCCTCCCTTCACCATCCTACCCTTATCCTGCGTATGTGTGCGTGAGTGAGTGGTGGGTGTTGCGGCCATTTTTTTGTTTAATCCTGCTGGATCACGGTTGGAACTTGTTTTCGTTTAGGAAACCGGATTTTTTTTCTCCGCGCCATTTTTTTTTTTGTAGTTGGCAAATCCAAATTTTGGGTGTTAGTTATTTTGTTGATTTGCTACCCGCCGCGTGGGAGATTAGTCCTCCAGGATTTTAAATTTAGTTTAGCGCCGGTTTGTTAAATTTTTTGGTATTACCAATTTAATTTTTTTGGGTATTTTTTTTTGTAGTTGCGCTATAATTAAATTTTCTTTTGGACTGCAGTCACCCTGAGCCCTTTCCTAGTATCGTGACGTTTTGTCCTTGTGCTGTATTTGCATTCATTCACCTCCATTTTTTTTCAGCCACATAAAGATCTTTTTTGTTAAATTCAAGGTCATATTTAAATTTTTTGTAAAATTCTCTCTTTGTAATTTCCGGACGGCGTTCAGGAGTCGAATTTATTTTTGTATGATCCTTTGTACAGTATCCAAACCCTTCTGGTTTCTGGTGTTACTCCCTAGGTACGTAGTACTGCGGAGATTTTTTTTGTAGGGAAAGTAGCGGCTTTGTTGGTTGCGACTGTCTCTTGGCCTAGACCTGCCACCCCGAGGGAGGTGATTCAAGGAGTCGGACACCAGCTCCGCCAGGGATCCACCAGGGCCTGCTACTGTACCTCGCAGTACTTACCTATACCGGTAGAGCAGACGAACATCACTACAGGGTGTAAACAACCTTTCAACGAACAAGCGCTCGAGGTCTACCACCAGTCCGCTGCTGCTCGTACCCGGAGTTTATTCTTCGTGATACAGTCACCCAGTACAGGTTGGGTCAAGGGATCAGTCCTCCAACATAGTGTTCCCCCAGCAGTAGCTAGAGACGTCCTGTACCGCCGACGGAGTTCGTTAGTATTTTTTTTATATATTTCAGTAACTTTCAATTTATAATTTTCGGTTATACAAAATTTTGGTTGTAACTTTTCAAAATTAAACATTTCATTTTATTTGTTTTGTGTTCCTTTCTCGAGTACACCTCTCGAGGCTTACCATTTTTCAAGGTGTTGGCGCCCGAAAAATAACTTTGTGGTATTTCAAACTTTTGCACAGGCATTGGCCTGAGTCACTTTTGTAAGTTGGGCTACTATCAACCACAAATTTATTAATCGAACCCCGACCTTTGCCACCGCTACAACCCGTGAGCTCCGACGCATCAACTTTTGTGTGATACGGTAAGTAGCCGTTGTTCTCTCGTGTCACACAAATTTTGGCGCCCAACGTGGGGCCATAAACGTTAGGGGGCCTAATAACGAAGGGCCTTGGTAGTTTTTCATTGTTGTGGCCATTGTTGTGCCAATTGTTGCCTTCATTGTTGTTGGCATCGTTGTCGTCATTGTTATTGGCATTGTTGTCGTCATTGTTGTCGGCATTGTTGCGGCCATTGTTGTTGGTATTGTTGCGATTCATTGTTGGCACAATTGTTTAGCCCATCTCGTTTAGGTCGAACTGTTGTTGGGGTCATTTCAGTCTTTAGGGCTGTTTACCATTTTTCATTGTTTAGTATCGTAATTGTTAGGAAAATTTTGCGTCGCGATTCGAAGAGCCATATCGTTTGCTTAGGGCCGTATCGGCTGTTTTTGGATTATTTAGTTTAGGGGCTCGTTGGGTCAAGACGCGGTTTTCTTTTTATTTTGCTGTCGTTTCGTCCGTCTCGTTTAGCCCGGAATATTTCTTTTAGAGTTTTTTGTTTAGTCCGTGTCGCCATTGTTGCCGTTTGTTAAATATGGATTCGTGGATGTTCCGTTTCGCTGTTTTTGAGTATTGGCAGTAAGGTTAGTTATAGTCGCGGTTTACATTAAATTTTAGATTTAGGAGTAGATAGGTTTCGTATACTAGTTTATAACCCTATTGTGTGGGTTCGCGTTTTGCGGATTTTAGTTGCGAGGCTTTGGGCGTACGCTATCATTTTGGTTGTGGTGTTCAGCGGATATCACGTGGTCCGGGTTGAACAGCCCTTCGGATAGTAGCCTATCTCTGCGGAGGATTTGGTTTCTACTTTATTTAGTCGGCACTATGAACGTTTTCTATGGACATGTTGTCGTGTTGCCTTGTCTGTTCGTATTCCGCAAATTTACCTAATGCTCAAAAGTTTGCGCTTTAGTCTTCCATCGTTTTCTTGTATGGATCCTTACAGTTATTGTAGTTTCGTACGTTGCCGTTTTGTTCAGAATTTTTTTTCTTAGTCGCAGTTATCGGAAATTTTCGATGAAAATTTCCTCTGGAAGGAAGGGAGGAGTTGTTACGGTCTAATTTTGCCATATAACATTTTTGCTCTATATTCTTATTCCTATCGTTTACGTACCTTTCTATCTAACTTAAATCTGGATTTCCCTCGTCGAATGTTTACTGTTAATCTGTCAATCCCTTATATTCCTTGTGTTTTTCAATTGTTATAACTTCTTTAATTAGTGTTCTGTCCAATAAATCTTTTTTGCAACTTCATTCTCCTTTTTATTGTTTGTGTTTAGTGTTCATTGGTTCCTAAATTGTGTATCTCTTATGTAAAATATGTTTCACTTCTATTTAGTAACGTACCTGTATTTTATCTTCATTATTTTTGGCCTATTTATAGTTTATTTAGAACCTCTTCCAAACATTCATTTTGTGGCGACCTTCTCAAGTTTTGTTGCCATTTTTGGCAGGTTTAATACGGTCTAATACTACAGTGGCGTGCGCGTTCGTTTTATTGTATTTCTTCTTTATGTTATTTTTTTTTGTTTTACGGTGGCGTAGTATGTTTCCGGCCACCATATTGATTTCCATGTAAAAGTTTCCGACCTCATGGACTTTAGTTCCTGATGTAGGGCAGTAAAGACGTGTTTTTTTGACCATCGTAATTGTGGCACATGGCCATTGTTCGGCGTAGATTTTTTGTGTAGTTATTGTGTCGATGCAAAAGTAGAGTGATTCGATCGTTGTCTTTGAACCAATATTGTTTTGGTCTCGCTATTGTGCGGATTTTGATAGCATCGAAGTGCCGTTTTGACTGTCCAGTATTGGTTTTTCGGTGATGCGCCATTGTGGATTCATGGGCATTACATTTTCGTTCTGGCAGTTAATCTCCGAGGGAGGATTTGGCCGCTCTACAACCGCATCTTCGTTTGTTGGGACATCAGCCAGCTTGAGTCCATCCGCCAACATCGCCCACCTGTGTAGCCCTTTTTGCCCTGCACACGTCACAGGAGCTAAGTGCCATTAACTTCTTGTAAGATCGTTCTTCCGTTTTATGTATTTTTTTTGTGGAAGAACTAAAGTTTCATTTTAAAGTTATGTGTTGCCGTAGAGGACTGTGCTACAGTGTCCTCATTGTAGATTTCATTTTGACACTTTTGTAATTGTAATTTTTTTTATGAAAATGATTAGAGTGATTATATGTTATTGGAGCCATCAGCTCATTGTTGTTTTATTGTTGCAGAACTATTTTGTGTATAGCACTTTTTTAAAATATTTTTATATATGATTACATTGTTGCCCAATTGTTGCAACTTGTGATTCAGCGAGGTTGCGCGTATCAACTGGCATGTAGCCCAGGTTTTGAAATGATATCACTTCGAAAGAACTGTAACTGTATATACGCCGCGCCAGAAACTGGGTTATGGGTTTAGGGTTCAACAATAGTGTATTTTTGATCTTATTACTTTTTTTACAACTCAGATTCATTTTTTTATTGTACATTTATAATCTTTACGATTTTTCACCGTGCCTTAAGCACGCATTAACTTGCCTTTCATTAAATTCTGTATTATTAAATTATTTTTTTTATTTCGCAAACCTCAGTCGTTTACAGGCAACAACGTTACGGTAGGTAAGATCTTGTAGTATTTTGTTCAGTGCCGTCCTTTTCGTAATTTTGGAGGTAAAAAATTACGTGGCGCCCTTTTACCTTTTTATAACCATTCTTGTGGTTTCCAACCCAGCCCGTCTCCACTGTTTAAAAGCTGGCGGCCTCCCAACAGAACATCCCTGTGGAGTATCCGTGACTCAATTATCCCTTTAGGGAAAAGTTACGTCACGAAAATTGACGCCCGAACGTGGGACTTTTTCTAAAATTTTGTTTTTGATTGTTGAAAATTTACTTCACTTTTTTTCAAAATTTTGCGGAAGCAAAGGTTTTTCTATTTTGTGTTTCCCTTATTGTTTCCTATTGTTTCCCTTATATTTTTTGCTAATTAATTATATTTTCTCGGTACACTATGGCCATGGATTTAAACCATTTGCGCGAGGACGAACTAGACTATGAACTCCGAATAAGGAATGCGGATTCACCCGGTACAATACAGGAGAAAAGGACTACCTTATGGGGACTGTTACAATTGGAGAGCGTGAATGAGAGCTTCATCAATCCTGCTTTCTTTCCTGAGCCACTGACGGAACAGCAAACCTGCCGGACTAAATTACAGGAAATGCTGGGTATGTCTGAATTTTCCTGCTTTTTTTCCACTCAAGGCTCCAGGCAAGCTAGTGAAGAGTATAGCTCCAGGCTTGTTCATATTAATAGGCGAATTTTACGCCTTCCTGTTCAATTTCAGCCTGAAATCATTAGGTTGCTTGCAGTCGTGAAAACTAACCTAACACGCCTAGCATGCACTACCTTAACAGCAGAAAATACTTGTCCCATAAATTTAATAGATTTTGGCAATGATGAACCTGTAGTAACTGCCCCTGTAGTACCTCCAACTAAAAATAACGATAATCGGGATTTCTTTAGTCGTTTGAACTCAATCCGGTTTAGTAACGAACCCTCGCGACAATTATTACCGCCCACTCAATATTCCCCTATACGCCACCAAGTCGCGCATAGTACCCTTTTGCCCAGTGCCAATGTTGCCGAGCGTATCCCTCAAATAGTACGCTGGAATATTAAATTTGATGACACGTCTGGTGTAAATGAATTTCTTGAACGTTTACAAGAATGCGCTCATGCTCGCGGAGTTAGCGATGATCAGCTTTTCCGACAAGCCACTGATCTGTTCACCGGTAATGCTCTCATTTGGTTCCGAATGGTACGCGAGTCGGTCTCTACGTGGTCTAGTCTCACCGCCCGACTTCGGTCTGCTTTTCTTCCGGCTAGTTATGACTTAGCTCTCCAAGAAGAGATAAGGTCACGAACGCAAGGTCCTGGCGAAACTGCGGAAATTTTTATTGCAAAAATGGAGAACTTATTTTCTCGTTTGTCCAGCCCTCCGGATGAAAAAACGCGTGTAGCCACCATTATGAGAAATCTTCAACCCAAGTATCAGCGATTCTGTTCGTTGCAGTCTATAATTTCTTTAAAGGATCTCATTACTTGGTGTAAACGCCATGAAGACACTGAGGCCACCATAGCTTCTTTTCGTAACCCGCCTCCTAAAACATCTTCGTTGTTAGAGCCGGATCTGGCTTATCTTTAACCACATAAACCTCCCAGCAACCAGGTCAGCTCTCTCACTACCTCGTCCTCTTCAGAGAACCCTAAAACTCGTGGTCCCGTGTGCTGGAATTGTCGACAACCAGGCCATTTATATCCCGCCTGTGAAGAAGACAAAACCATCTTTTGCTACGGTTGTGGACGCCGAAATGTCGTCATCACAAAATGCTCAAACTGTTCAAAAAACGGTCGAGGCGTTTCGGGCAAGCCGGCCACCGAAAAACGCCTAAATACTCCAAAACCGGCTCCGCAGAATGGACAGGATGGCTCAACAAAGTAGCTCGCTTTATACGGACACCAGAAATCGCCCCTGTTTTCGATCAACAGGGTTGTGACAGCCGTCCTTTTATCACTGTAAAAATCGGTAATGCACCGGTTAGTGTGCTTTAGTTGACTCGGGAGCTTGTATCACCGTTATCGGTCGTTGTGGGTTGCCACTTTTAAAGTCTCGAAAGTGCGTTATTTCTTCCGGTTCTCTTAGTGAGGTGACCACTGCTGATGGTGTCGCTCAGCCTGTTTTGGGTAATGTTTCTCTTCCCATCACGTTACATGGTCGTACTAAGATATTTTCCTGTGTGGTTGTGCCTTCTGTGCGCCATACCCTTATTTTAGGGGTTGATTTTTGCAAAGAGTTTAGCCTTTCTCTAAATTTTGCTTTAAACTCTTGGTCTGTACATGGTGAAATAGCCTCTATGTCGGGTATCTCGGGCAATGATGATTTGAACTTTTCTCAGCGAACAGCCCTTAAAACCATTATGACCGAATTCGAAAAATTAGGATCCATTGGTCTTGGGAGAACCCATATGGTCGAACACATCATCGACACTGGTGATGCCCTACCCATTAAACAACGGCAATACCCTCTTTCCCCGCCCATGCAGGAGCACCTTAACAAAGAACTTGATGAAATGATTAAAAAGGGTATAGTACAAAAATCGTCCAGCCCATGGTGTTCGCCCGTTCTTTTGGTCAAAAAGTCTTCCGGTTCACTTTGACTTTGCTTTGACAGTCGACGCCTTAATTCAGTCACAAAAAAAGATGCTTATCCTCTACCGAGAGTGGACTCCATTTTAAATAAATTAAGGGACGCTAAGTATTTATCCTCTATCGACCTTAAGAGTGCTTTTTGGTAGGTACCCTTAGAAGAGTCCTCCCGTGAAAAAACCGCTTTTGCTGCCCCCGGACGTGGTCTGTTTGAATTCACTCGTATGCCGTTTGGTTTATGTAATGCCCCCCAAACTCTTCAGCGGTTAATGGACCAAATTTTAGGGCCCGAGTTAGAGCCCAATGTATTTGTTTATCTTGATGACTGTGTTATTGTTTCTTCTTCCTTTGATGAACATTTACGCAATTTATATGAGGTTCTCAACCGCTTGAAAAATGCTGGTCTCACGGTGAATGCCGCCAAATGTGAATTTTGCCGTCCTTCTTTAAAATACCTAGGTTTCATGGTAGACCGCCAAGGACTTCGCACTGATCCTGATAAGATTAGTGCTATTGTTGATTCTCCGCGCCCTACGACAGTCACGGAAGTTCAACGTTTTATGGGTGTTTTGGGATGGTATAGGCGTTTCGTCTCTAATTTTGCCACTCTAGCAGCCCCTATTAATGACTTGACGAAGGGAAAACGAAAAAAGGCTCCTATTGACTGGAACTCCGCAGCTGAAAAATCTTTTCACCAGCTGAAGTCAGCCCTTTCTTCTGCCCCTGTTCTGGCCAGCCCTGACTATAGTCAGCCGCTGAAGCCGTTTCGAATTTATACTGATGCCTCCAACTATGGTGTGGGTGCCGTGCTTACTCAAGTTGGCTCCGAAAACGAGGAACACCCCATCGCTTTTATAAGTCGTACTTTAAACAAAGCCGAGCGAAATTATTCGGTCACCGAACGCGAGTGCTTAGCTGTTGTTTTTTCCATAGAAAAATTTCGTCTTTACCTCGAAGGTCTACCTTTCACAGTGATAAGCGATCACTATTCTCTTCTGTGGCTAATGAGAATGTCTGACCCCACTGGTAAATTAGCTCGTTGGGCTGTAAAACTACAGCAATTCAACTTCGTAATCGAACATCGTCCTGGTAAACTTAATTCAGTGCCCGATGCTCTCTCTCGTGCTCCCCTAGAAGTAGCAGCCCTTAACACTGACGAGTGGAATGACTCAAAGGACCGTTGGTACAATAATCTGCGTACTAGTATACTTACCCACCCAGCACAGTTTCCCGATTGGCGAGTTGAAAATCATTTAATTTACAAGTTAGTCACTTCACTCCATGACCCTCCTAGCAACTTATCGCCCTGGAAGCTGGTCGTTCCTCGACATCACAGGATAACTGTCCTGAAGGAGTGCCATGATGACCCCACTGCCGCTCACCTCGGTATTTTTAAAACGTATCGTCGAGTTAATGAACTCTATTATTGGCCACGTATGCGCGCCTCTATCTTACACTATGTTCAACACTGCAAAGTTTGCCTAGCTCAAAAGGTCCCCCAATTACCGCCCCCAGGTCTTATGGGCCAAGAAGAACTAATTAAGTTTCCCTGGCAATGTATTTCGTTAGATCTGATGGGCCCTTTACCTTCCTCCTCAAAGGGACACCAATATATTTTTGCCATCACTGATTGGTTTACTAAATTTCCTCTTTTATTCCCTATTCGTCAAGCCACTGCCCCACAAATATGTAAGCTTTTGGAAGAAAATGTTTTTCTTTTATTTGGAGTTCCCCAAATAATTTTATGTGACAACGGAACCCAATTTACTAGTGACAAGTTCACTCAGTTAGTGAAAAAATATTCCATACCCAAACTTTGGTATAATGCTAAATTCCACCCTCAAGTAAATTTTGTTGAGCGTACTAACCGCACGGTTAAAACAGCCATTCGTTCTTATCTTAAAGAAAATCACCGAAAATGGGATGAAAATCTCCCTGCCATTGCACAAGCCATTCGCACTGCTGTCCATGAAGTCACAGGCTTCAGTCCTGCGTTTTTGAACTTCGGACGACATGTCCCTTTATCGGGTAAATTTTACCACCCCCTTCCTGACAATGTTTGTTCCGATGCTCAAGCTACTTACGCCAACCATTTGTCATCACTTACCGAATTATTCCAAGTAGTGCAAACGCGAATTTATGGGCTTATGAACGTAACGCCCGGTATTATAATTTACGAAGACGTCCTTTAGAATTTTTTGAAGGCGAAACTGTTTGGAAAAAACATTATGTCCTCTCCGACGGCGCTCGTGGATTTTCTTCTAAACTAGCTTCTCGTTATATAGAATGTTTAGTTACTAAAAAGGTCTCTAAAACTTCTTATCGTCTCCAAGACATGTCAGGTAATGATTTAGGCGTGTGGCATATCTCTGATCTTAAGCCTGCCCCCGCGGAGGAAAATGATGAAACTGTAGCGGACTAGAAAATTTAGTTTGGAAAAAAAATTTTTTTTTGTGTCAAAATTTTTTTTTTTTGGAGGGTGAGAGGCTGTGTGGCGTTTTGCAACGTCACTGGTTCGTTTTCATTACAAAAATTTTCTTATTGAATAAATAAAAATCTTTGAGCCACAATTTTATTGAGATGGTAGACCTTTTAACAATCATTGTTTTAACTCTGCTAGCTTCACACTTTAAATATTTTATTTTTTTGTTCAAAAAGTTTGCCCCATTTGAATTTTAATTCAGTTCTTATTACTGCTTATTAGTCTTTTAAAATCGAATAGTGACTTATCACTGTTGCGCGAACTTACGCCAAAAGTTTGAAAAGTTATTTCCGCCGTATTTAGTTTTGGCATATTTGACAGTAGAGGCGCTGTAATTATTTGCATATAAGAGGAATGCACCGGCATTTCACTCTTCTCCTCTCTTCGAGTTTGAGTTTTCAACTTTCAGACCTTTATTTTGGCAGGCAGTTAGGCCTACAGTTCCAGTGCATCGTGGTGCGAGACGTGATTTCTCTTTTAGTTTCCAAATTTCTCATTGTTTCACGTTTGGGTTGAGGACCTGCTACGGCTGCTAGTGGTGAGTTACTCGAACTTTATTCAATTTTTTTTGGTTATTTGGATGATTTAGATTTGGTAAAGTATCATTGTTTGTACCACCCACGTGCAGCCTTATGCAGCCGAGGGCCGTGAATTTGTATCGAGTAACTACCATTAACAATTGGGTTTCTTTTACCCAGAGTATTGAATATTTTATTTTTAAATTTATTACAATTATTAAAGTTTTGTAGTTGTGATTTAAGCTGAGTTTACGAACTCATATCTCTCACCACCATGCCACTGAATCTTCAAAATTCTTATAGATTTTTCTTTTGGATTTAGTGTTTTTTTTGGACAAAATTTTTATGACTTTTTTTATGTACTTTTATCTAGTAATTCTGCCTAACGTAGCCCGAGCTATCAACCCTATAGCTCCAGTTTTCCCCCGGGTCATCGAACCCCTTCATTTAGTTCATTTTTTTTATAGTAGTTCTGCTTAACTTTCCTCCCTTCACCATCCTACCCTTATCCTGCGTATGTGTGCGTGAGTGAGTGGTGGGTGTTGCGGCCATTTTTTTGTTTAATCCTGCTGGATCACGGTTGGAACTTGTTTTCGTTTAGGAAACCGGATTTTTTTTCTCCGCGCCATTTTTTTTTGTAGTTGGCAAATCCAAATTTTGGGTGTTAGTTATTTTGTTGATTTGCTACCCGCCGCGTGGGAGATTAGTCCTCCAGGATTTTAAATTTAGTTTAGCGCCGGTTTGTTAAATTTTTTGGTATTACCAATTTAAATTTTTAGGGTATTTTTTTTTTTGTAGTTGCGCTATAATTAAATTTTCTTTTGGACTGCAGTCACCCTGAGCCCTTTCCTAGTATCGTGACGTTTTGTCCTTGTGCTGTATTTTCATTCATTCACCTCCATTTTTTTCAGCCACATAAAGATCTTTTTTGTTAAATTCAAGGTCATATTTAAATTTTTTGTAAAATTCTCTCTTTGTAATTTCCGGACGGCGTTCAGGAGTCGAATTTATTTTTGTATGATCCTTTGTACAGTATCCAAACCCTTCTGGTTTCTGGTGTTACTCCCTAGGTACGTAGTACTGCGGAGATTTTTTTTGTAGGGAAAGTAGCGGCTGTGTTGGTTGCGACTGTCTCTTGGCCTAGACCTGCCACCCCGAGGGAGGTGATTCAAGGAGTCGGACACCAGCTCCGCCAGCGATCCACCAGGGCCTGCTACTGTACCTCGCAGTACTTACCTATACCGGTAGAGCAGACGAACACCACTGCAGGGTGTAAACAACCTTTCAACGAACCAGCGCTCGAGGTCTACCACCAGTCCGCTGCTGCTCGTACCCGGAGTTTATTCTTCGTGATACAGTCACCCAGTACAGGTTGGGTCAAGGGATCAGTCCTCCAACATAGTGTTCCCCCAGCAGTAGCTAGAGACGTCCTGTACCGCCGACGGAGTTCGTTAGTATTTTTTATATATATTTCAGTAACTTTCAATTTATAATTTTCGGTTATACAAAATTTTGGTTGTAACTTTTCAAAATTAAACATTTCATTTTATTTGTTTTGTGTTCCTTTCTCGGGTACACCTCTCGAGGCTTACCCTTTTTCAAGGTGTTGGCGCCCGAAAAATAACTTTTTTTTTCTAAGTCACATTTCTAAGTTGGGCTACTATCAACCACAAATTTATTAATCGAACCCCGACCTTTGCCACCGCTACAACCCGTGAGCTCCGACGCATCAACTTTTGTGTGATACGGTAAGTAGCCGTTGTTCTCTTGTGTCACAATATATATATATATATATATATATATATATATATATATATATATATATATATATATATATATGTTTACATTAATAATAAAAATAGATTAGTTTTGTTACATTTACGCATTGTATTTTGTATAGTCATGTCATTGCATTTCTCTTGTGTTGGCCCGCCTAAGATACCCGGTATATATATATATATATATATATATATATATATATATATATATATATATATATATATATAAGTTGTCTCACAACTCGCGCCCCAGACGAAACTGACACTTACCGACGACAATAGGTTGTCAACAAATAGAAGAAAATAATTTGCGGCTGCTTGCATGACGGAGTTACAAGACTTTAATCCACCAATCCCGGAAGAATATCTTGAGGTGTGATGATATTATTACAAAATAAAACTGGTCGCTAGGTTTTAAAAATACTACTAGTGAGTTACAAAATTTGTTTGACTTACTGTAATTTTGACACTTTAGAGTTGACTTTTCACTGTCAACAAATTTAGGTTAGCGAAGGTGACATCCAAGATCATCATTTGTATTGTACAGTGCAACGTGTTGTTGCGGCTGAGTAAAATGTGTTAAACGAAAATATTATTGTCATTTGAATTCTTTGAGATTAAAACAACAAATGGTGGTTATAAAAAGAACCGTTTTTATTGTAATGCAATTTATACAATGGTAACGATTCAATCAGAGCAGGTGCTCCTGGTACCATCTTCCTCAAAGGCATTTAAAACAGCTTCTTCGTTCTCAACTGTACGAGCGATTCTGGGAGCACCACCAGTTTCTTTTCGATCTGGCATAACTTGACCGGTCTCATGCGTCCTTGCGATGGCTCTTGATATCACTTTATGATCCACAAGATTTCTATCCGGAAAACGTTCCGAATAGACTCATGCTGCCTCTCTGGCGTTACGTCCACATTCTCCGAAAATTATAATCATTTCTAAGTAATCAGCGGCTGAATACATGGTAAGAATTTACCTTTTTTATTCACCTTGTTAAATTAAATTTGACACTGACATTTTTCGAAAACTACAGTCGCCCACACATTTTAAAGAAGATTTGATTTGTATAAAACCCTAGTAACGTAAAATTACGGCAAACAAACGTTAAAGATGTAGTTCTCTGATTGGTCAATTTTAAGAGGTCTTTTCTCTAATATCTTTTAAGCTAGATTTTTTTTCTTCGAAATTACACATCCGAGTGCAGTCTCGGTTTCCTCATTCGCTCTGGGGCGCGAGTTGTGAGACAGCCTGTATATATATATATATATATATATATATATATATATATATATAAATAAGTATGTTTACCATTTATAATAAAAATAATTTAGTTTTGTTACATGTACGCATTGTATTTTGTATAGTATGTCATGTAGCACGTATTGCATTTTCATTCATAGAATAAATTAGTACCCCATGTAAACGTAGTAATAATTGATGACGTGCGTCTTCTGCTTATTTATTTCTAGTATAATTAAATTTGTATTATTTATGGCAGTAAATAAAGAACTGTGTAGAACTCATTATTTTGTTTAAATTTGGTTTTGTCATTTATCTTATTCAAATGATACTTTTATAAATATGCGTAAGAAATTTTGTGTGTACCTTCTAATTCAATACATATATTTTATATGTATTCCATAAACAATGTGTTTTGCAGAACATATTTCTAATATATATACAGGCTGTAAACGAAACTAGGAAACGCGATTTTTCTCGGAAGTTATTAGAGATACAAAAAAAATACTATACAATAAAGTTGTAGGAGACCAAGGGATACATTCCATTACAGAATAAAATATTTTTTATAAACCAGTGGTTCTCAAGTTACAACACAAAGTTATATTTGCTTAAATAAGATGGCATATGTTTTTAGGCCCATTTGATACAGTATTTATTCTAAATTCAACCATGTAATCATTTTGTACCCTTACATAATAAAAATATTGAGAAAAATATGAAAAAAATTCAATTAAAATTTTGTTTTTATAGAAATTTTTCAGTAGACCATGTATGAAAAACAAAACCTGTTATTTGTCAATTTGAATTAATAAGTGCGTAATAATTCCTCTTGTTGCGGGTAGAACACTTTTTATAAAGCAATTAACAAATATTTGTTTTACTTTAATTTGAGCTTAATTGTTTTTCATATCTATCCTACAAAAAAATAACTAATAATAAAATTTATTTTAGTTTTAATTGAATTTGTCTCAATATTTTTAATATGTAAGGATATAAAATGATTACATGGTTGAATTCAGAAAAATGCTCTATCGAATGAGCCTAAAAAATATATGCCATCCCACTGATGAAAAAAAAATTATTCTGTAATGCGATGTCCTTCTTGGTCTCCTACAATTTTGTTCTATAGTGTTTTTTGCATATAGAATAACTTCCGAGAAAAATCGCGTTTCCTGGTTTCATTTACAGCCTGTATACTTGTTTCCTTTTCAATATTTTCATTAATAATAAATATATCTAGATGTTTTCAATACACTAAATATATGCGAATGATCTAAAAATCATAGGTCTGAAACTCTCAATGACTCATCAATTCCAACAAGACCTAAATTACTTTGCTGTTTTTTGATACCGACAACTGTTTTTTTTTTGTATAAAATTCGTAAATAACAAAACATGTTATCAATAAAACTAATCATGTAAAGTATTTAGGTGTGTCACTTGATTATAAATTAATATTTGATGTTGACATTCACCATATTCTTCAAAAAGCACATAGAATATTTTTCATAATACGAGTAAGCTCAAATATAAACATCCCTCCATTTTAATTAAACTGTAGAATTCTACTGTTGGGAGTCAATTAAATTTTTGCAGTCGTATGTTGGAACCCACGCTATGCAGCTAACGTAAATCGTATTAAATTTATTCAACGAAAAAAAAAATGCTGGAAGTTTCCAACAATCAGACCTAAAATATTATCATAATAGAAAACAGGAGAAGTTAAATTACCTCTCATTTCTACATAAACTTTTAAACAACGCCGAAGATTTACCAATATTTTGCTTAGAATACGATACTGGAACAAAATCAAATAGGTTCTTTACTTAATATTCATATCGCATTCACCACAATTTCACCTATTGCACTCGTAAGAGAGTCACACCTGTAAGCGCTGTCTTAAATTCTAACTTAACATGTACCTATAATAATTTAAATAAATATATACTACTACTACTATATATATATATATATATATATATATATATATATATATATATATATATATATATATATATATATATATATATATATAAGTGTACTGTGTTTGTATATTTCTTATAATTAAATTTTCTGTAATTATTTTTGTATACAATGCTGCAGCTTCTTTATTATTGGGAATTCGTCCTGTTAAAAAGCCAAATACAAATGTATAAATACTGTGAAAATTACATGTGACACTGACACTAACATCTGTCAATTATTATTCTCATACAAGGAATTTATTTTAACATGCAACATATGGTGAATCACTTCCATGATTACATACTACTGTCAAAAAATGACAGCAATGTAATATTTGTCCATTTTAAAATGCAAGATACAAAATTTGTAGTTATGTATTATCAATATAAAAATTTCCAATAAATTGGCCAACACATGATTAACAAAAAATCAGAACTTTAATATAGCACATCTTAACAAAATTTGGCTTACAAAAATTAACAATTTTAATGTAATAAGTTTTCAAAAATGCCCCCATTCACACTGAGGCAATGTCCTATTTGGTCGTAGAATGCATTAATAACATTCCTGTTCTGGAGGTATCTCCTGGTGCTGCAATACCCATCCTATTTTTCATCTGCTTTACAGTCATTTGATCACCATTAAATATTATTGATTTTAGGTAACCCCAAAGAATAATAATCGTTTGGTGCTAGATCCGGAGACCGTGCTGGCCATGGTACTCTCATATTACGGTCTATTACTCGATGTTGAAACACACAATTCAAAAAGTTTCTCACGATTTGCGCATTATGGGCCGATGCTCCATCCTGCTGGTACCAACCTTCATCAAGATTGATGTCAATTTCAATTAGAGCTGGTATTATTCTCTCCTGAAGCAGTTCCAGAAATTTCTGTGCGCTAACAATGCCGTCTATGAAGAATGGACTCGCAACACGATTATTTATCAGTCCAGCCCAAACGTTCACTTTCTGAGGTTGCTGCATTCTGGTAGAATAAAAAAGGTGTAAATTCTGTCAGCTCCAGTGTCGACAGTTCTGGGAATTAAATTCTTCATTGATGAAAAAAGTTTCTACATCCGTGGATAATATTTTTCTAATTAGAGTATCGCCTTGAATAATTTTTCCATCATTATTTCACAAAAAGTGCTTCTTTGTACATTATCGTCAGAAATTAGTTCTTGGTGTTTTGATGTTTGTAGATCCTGAATTTTTAATTTTTAAGATAATTGTGTACTGAGCTTTTACTTACATGCACTATTTCAGCAAGTCTTCTAATACACAACGTATTACGCGATTCAATCAGATCAACAATTGCTCACTTCGTAGCTTCTGAAAGTACATGCTGTGGCCTAGTTCTCTTTTTATGATTACCAAGGCAGCCTGTTCTGTTAAATTTTACCACAATTCTAGAAATAGTTACTGAATTTGGTTTAGGACGTTCGGGGTATATTACATGAAATAAATCTGAAACTTGTTTTAAGCTCAGGGTTCCACCATTATACCAGTTGTGTACATTGTACCAGAAATAACACAAAAATCTGCAATATTGTCTGAGATTAAAAATAGATTTTATTTGTAATGTTGCATTTTAAAATGAACAAATATTACATTGCTGTTATTTTTTGACAGTAATGCGAACCATGGAAGTGATTGACCATTTGTTGCATGTTAAATAAATTTTCTGTATATGTACATATATTATAAAACGTAGATCATAAAAAAATAAGATTTTGAAGTTATCTAAAGAGAAAAAAAAAACCGTTCAGAGATTAAATAACAATATGTTTATATAGTCACTCGTTAACCCGTGATCACTTGACCCGTTAGATAAAATCTAACATTTTAATAAATTTTCATATATAATTTTTTTATTTTTTGAATTTTGAAATTATACTTCAAGATGTATTTCGAGAAACATATTCACAATATAGTAATGACCTTGTGATGCGGAGGATGGGAGGAGGCTCCACATTAAAATAGGAGATTTTTATAACTAGGTGTGTCAGCAATGTTAATTGAAATCTAACAGTTGTATTACCAAGATTGTGCTTTCTGCTCCTTTTGTTAGTTATACATAAGTATAGCTGAATTTATAAATTGTTTTTAAATATTTTTGAACTTTTGTAAGTATATCAAACAGAATTATATTTTTATGCAATATATTAATTCAATTTATATATATATATATATATATATATATATATATATATATATATATATATATATATATGTCGCGGGGTAGTATCACTGGCAAACTCTATGTCGACCAACACTATTTCAAATCACAGCGATAATATAAACGTGATGATCTCAGCGAGGCGGACCTGCACTCACTCCCTGAGCACCGCTACACACTGATTCCATCCAAGCATTGTAACCAAGAATGCTTGACGTTTCGATTACGACAATACAATTAAAAGATTATAAGTGATTCATGTAATACTTGATTCATTAAATGATCGTTACGACATGCTTTGATATTACAATCTCCGACACGGCCATTCTGACATTTCACACGTCCTCGTGTGAACTATCTGAAAACAAAGAATTTATCCACAGTATTTTCGCTCGGCTATCTCTGACCAATAAGTGCTCAAATAGTTACAACTTTGTTCACATTTATAATAAGCTCAAAATTTAGCTATAGTACACTAAATTATTTAATGGACGCCTTTTTTACAAGACGTCAAACAAAACATAATTCTGTGACAATACATTTCACCAGTAAATACATGACTACCAATATCAGTATTCAAGCATTGTTATAGCTTGTCCAACAGCGACAGACCATCATTGCTTAACCAGCAATCGATCGCTATTCTATCTTCGCTTAACCAGCGCAAGAAAACCATACCGTCATTGCTTACCCAGCAATGGAACACCCTTCCGTCATCGCTTAACCAGCTCGGGAAAACCACACCGTCATTGCTTACCCAGCAATGGAACACTATTCCGTCATCGCTTATCCAGCTCAGGAAAACCACACCGTCATTGCTTACCTAGCAATGGAACACCCTCATTGTACTATAGACAATTCTAGTTTTAATTAATTTGTGTAGAACCTGGCTCTTCGTCAGTTCCTAGGGAAGAAATATCATTATTATCTGACATTTTTCTAATTTGGTCATGTGCGTATTTATAAGTACGATTAGAGTCATGGGCCTTTAGAACATACAAAACAAATTATTACTGGTTTGCTAACATTCAGGTCCTAAATCAGAAATCCTATGGCAAATCGAAAACTTAGCTCGTCGTCTTAGGCCACGCTTCCCAATTCATTTACTGGAAAACACACACGACAGAGGCACCTAGTTAGCATGTTACCTTCGGAAGAGGTATCAGAGTAGCATACCGAAACACCATGACAGAGGCATCCAGTAGCATGTCATCTTCCATCACGGTTAATAATTCTAAAGAATTTAACGAAAATAACCAATGTCCAGACCAAAGTTTTAGTCACCCCTGTGGATTTTCAACGATCCACTCGATTAGCCTAACTAAATTGTGGTCTCAACCTCCAGAAGGTTCATTATTGTACGCATGAACCGCTCTACTTAAAAATTAGAACATGGATTCATGTGTTATGTAAATAATACTAAAAGCTATCAAAATGGTCTAAATTTGTTAAATAATTCAAACAGATAGTTCTTCTTTTCGTTTTCCTAACTGTATTGTGGCTTAGTGTTTTTTAGTTTAATTTTTTGACAAGTTGGTTTTTGCTCTTATTGGAGGTTAGTAAGTTTTAGTCAGTTGATCTTACACTGTCACAGGTGATGCTGTCCTTTATAATGTTTCTCGTTTGGCCTACATATCACAGGTATTTTATAAAAAAAAATTGTTTATTTAAACTTGTTGTTTATTATTGCTTGATTATACTCTGGAAAACGATTGTTGATAATTTGTGTCAAATATTTTTATTGTAGCACTTGATGAAGGTAAAATAATATACCGAAACGTTTGCAACAGGAGATGTAGAAACAATTTTTTTGTCTTCCTTTATATCCATCATCCGATGAACTTTCTTCAATTAAATTTATCCTTGGATACGATCAAAATATTTTAAAGCAATTTGTTCCAGCGTCCATCACGCTGCACTTAGGCGTCCCAAACATTAAGACAAACATTTGAAAAGCAAGTCCCGTCTTGTCAGACTTCTCTGCTTCCAATGGCTGACAGATTTCTGTTGCTCAATTGTTTTTCCGGTAAAACAGTCGGCTTCGCAACCGTGGCAGGCACCATTCCGGGCACCAGCAGTCCTGTGCAACTCATCTGCGGATGATCTAGCTTGCCACAATTTAAACATTCAACAAATTCACAATTTGACAAAACTGGCATGGTCACTCCGAAAACGGCCACGAGGAACCTGATCGGCCACAGCCCCAACAAAACCAAAAGTTTTTTAGCTACGACCATGCTCACCGGAAATTCAATAAAGTCATATAGTATGTCCTGGGAATAGATTAAGGGACTATTTCAAACCACTACCATATTTGTACCTAAATTTCAATATTCATGAAAGTTCCATCCGTAACGACTCAGGGTTTTGAAACAGGGACGTGCAGGAACTTGAATAACTTCATACAAATTATACCATGAACAATTAATAAAAGTTCACTCAGATTTGAACTGTCTGCACAGCGCTATATTATTCACGCTAACACGGTACATCCAATACATTCTCTCACTATCAGTGCTACACATCGCCTCATTCGTAGATCTTGGGCAGGATGCTCGCCCATTCTGGCTTATTATTTCGAGACAGACTGGTACAGACTTCGTCCATAATTACAGCTCTCCCGCCACTGTCAACAATATTTTTCCCAAATAGCATCATCGTACGGTAACTGATCGAATGCATCGATATCTCACTTCAATCACATTACCCTTATTGTCAACGCAGATACCTGAAACCTGAATACTCAAAAGTCCACATGCAATTTATACATTAACAAAATCATCAAAACAAATCCCGTAGCAGCCTCGGACACTAGCCGATGTCCTTCTAGCAAAAACTAGAGATTGCAGACAGAAACGAACCACTGGCCATACATCGCCGTATTTGGACCAATGATCACTCATGCATCGTTAGTATGGCGGCCAAAATGTAATAAAACACAGCACAAGCGTCTTTGCGGAAGCGCAACGATAGTTTTTCTTTGTATCACATACCACAGGCGCTATGAATACCTGTCCAAGTGCAGTAATGGAATTGATACTGGGGCCAACGTCTTTGCACTCTGCAAGACAAAACACTTTAAGTTTGGAGATCTCGTAGGCCACTCATAACTTCTGAAACAAAAGCTACACAAGAGAGTTTTTGGTAATCGCCTTCGGTGGACAGTAGTAAGGCCACTCTTCCAAATAGACTCTCTGTCCTGGTTTACGGATATTTCTAAACTAGAGTCAGCAGAAACTAGATCGATTTTATTTGGTCCGTGCTGCCAAATAAAGGAATCCATACACAACGGTTTCATTATATCTCAAGCAATAAATCTGTGTGCTCAATAAACTTAAACAAGCTCTCAAAGGAGAAGCAATCTACATAACGTCAGATAACCAGGCTGCTTTCACTTGTGAATCAAAGCTAAAATGGGTACCGTAGTATAAGTGAGTCTTAGGCATTTCCTGTGAATACTTGAAAAGCCATAATACATAGCCTGGAGATATTCATTTCACCCTCGACGATGAACGTTAAAGAGTTATCAGCTCTTAACAAAAGGGATTTTGAATTATGACAAGTATCTTTACTAGTCATTGTTCTATAAAATACCAAATTTCAGTTCATCAAAACTTTGGAGTGGCTTCCAGACATTCAGTCAAAACACGCTACAGCAGATCTTACTGGTCGCGGTGACAAAAGTCACCAGCGTTTAAAGCCCTCAATCTAATAATGATAATAACAATATCATCTATCTACAATTTGTAGCTCAGTAAACTTTATCTGCAGTTAATAAAATATTAATCTTTAGCATAGTTTTCCAGCATATTTCCACCATTAACAATCTTCCCTGAAGATCTCCAGTGAAATTTTAATGTTATAATTTATATTTCGGTACACCATGGTTCTGCACCCGCATCGGTCATATCTGGATAAAAAGTAAGTAACGATATATCAAGTGTCTCAAGGTTGCAGTGTACCTACTTAACGTGTCTGTTAGTTTGCGAAACTTGTACAATGAAAACATTTTACAATCTTTCTTGACATACCGAAACACTTTAAGGAATTTGTATTAGTTCGTTTGTTATTTCACAAATAACTAACTCAATCGCAAACTGGTTGATACCCCCGATCTGTGACTACTTGACCTACATTCAGTTTAATAATATTGTCACGTCGCAGACGATGTAAAGGAGTAGAATCAAGCTACCAAAAATGAAATACTTATTACGTCACACAAGCTCAATGACAAAACATCAATCAAAATATAACAACTGCCATGAACATCTACTGTAATGAATAATATCTTAAATAACATATATGGAGATCGGCAATCCGGATCATCGGCCATCACAATATCATAAACAACAAACTCGACTTCGTCTCTCGTTTCTCAGCAAGCAACTGACCGAATTGCTTTTATTACAACAGAAACCCAATTGACACCAACATAGCTCACAACGATATCTTGAGCTTTGTAATAAAATCTCTTACCAGTATTGGAAGACATAAATTCAGTACTCATTACTCACGGTTCTACTTAACCAGCCCTTGTAATTACGTCACCACTCTCCGGGTGGGACACAGACAGAATCCTTGTTACTGGTCAATACCCTAGGATGAAAACCTGCAAAAATTGCTAGACGGCCTTTCCATCTTAATCTGCTTGGCCCTACACTTCACTTTATAATTCACCAACAGAACACAAACCCACATACAATATTGTGGATCGCAGGCGAATCCCACTTCTGATGTCGCGGGGTAGTATCACTGGCAAACTCTATGTCGACCAACACTATTTCAAATCACAGCGATAATATAAACGTGATGATCTCAGCGAGGCGGACCTGCACTCACTCCCTGAGCACCGCTACACACTGATTCCATCCAAGCATTGTAACCAAGAATGCTTGACGTTTCGATTACGACAATACAATTAAAAGATTATAAGTGATTCATGTAATACTTGATTCATTAAATGATCGTTACGACATGCTTTGATATTACAATCTCCGACATATATATATATATATATATATATATATATATATATATATATATATATATATATATATTTAAATTTTTTGAATATTGTGAAACAGGGAACATCAAAGTCAAAATATGCATATTGGCTCATTAGGAAAATAGATACAATCAACATAATTGTATACACTGTTCAAATATCATTATGTAAATAATATACCGGAAATGTAGCAAAAGAAAATACTTTTTAGGATTAAATAAATCAATAATATGTTTGTTTTATGTGTTCAATGTAATAAATTAAATGAAAATATGTTTTACTAATTCAAACTTTTTATTGAAAAAATTGTAATCTTAGACAAAATCTAAGTCTGGTGATCGAGCAACATTTGTACAGTCGGGTGATCGCGGGAAGACATTTGTATTATAAGGTACATACTTCGTAAAAACTTATGTTAAAACGAGATTATTTTAATATATATATATATATATATATATATATATATATATATATATATATATATATATATATATATATATATTAAAAATGCAAATAGATAATTTTGAATATTATGTTAAAATAATTAAATAAAACAAACTGAATATATGTAAATTTATTTTAATTTTTTAAGTAAGATGGCAATCATTTATTACTAGGTATTGCACGAAATGTAAATACACATTTATTTGTAATTAAATATTTACAATGTAATAGGTAGGTAAGTAACGATTCATATATTTTATGGCTTCAATTTGACGTTATATTACAATGAAATTCTGGTAAACAAATAAATTAGTCTTAATTATTTAATTATAGATTTACAACAATTCATGAAAATAATTATATAATAAAACAGCAAACGAAAAGTAATTTTACGGCGAGTTAGCATCGTGGATCCTGAAATAGATAATTATTTCTGTTACAGAATGAAAAGAGTATCTCCTTGGCGCTACTAACTGATTCATTTAGTGTTCTGGTGCGAAGTTGCTCGTATACCATACATAAATGTAATTAAATAGAGTGCGTTTTTCGTCGCTATATAAAAAGTCAATACGCTTCTAGGGAAAAAAAACACTTACGAAGATAAGTAATAACGACAAGGCCCTTGCTTCGAGTATCTATTTTATATACATGGGAACGTTCCCGTAATTTGCTTTATACGTGACAAGGGACGAAACAAATTTTATTCGATTGCAATAAATTTTTATTTAACGAATTATGGAATTAATTCTTAACTAATTGAGAAATGTGGGGTATTATAATTTATTTCATAAAATTGTTTTACTAAAGATATTTTTCTATTTATTTTATTACTTTTGTTTTTATCCTAATTTTCGCCTTATTTCGTAATATAACACGAGGGCGATTTACCTAGCCACGAAATATAATATAAGCGTTTATATTTTTCTGCTGATAAGAAGTATGCCTGGTATTACATTGCTAGTTTATACTCGTCTTCAGGTTAATAAAAAATGATTGTATTACAGATAAAGTTTAAGTCTGTGTCAAAGCTTAAACCTAAGCGAACAGTTAAGCGTCTTACGCAAATTATATGATCGTGACCGATATATAATAAAAAAAAAACAATATTTTGATTTTAACACACAAACTTTATTTTGCAGTTATAACTTTGAATTTACATAGCAAAAAGGATAACATTTCGTTGTTTAGTATGTATTTATAGTTTTTCTTATCATAAAACGTGATAGATTCCGTTAGGAATTCATCACATATTTGTTAGGTCATCATCTAATAGGGTTACATAATACCGCCCCTTCTAGATTATGGCTAAGAAATAGTAGATGGAAAAGAGATCTAATGTTCTACTTTATTAGTTGAAAGTGGTAATCGAATAGTTTTTGTTTCGTCAGATGTCTTTCCTTTACATATTTTGTTCTTATATTTACTTATTAATTTATAACATATTAAAGTTAAAATAATAATAGATAGTAATACATACAATATAGTAAAATGTGTTTCATATTTGGTATCTAATTCTTTCAATGGTCTTATAGTAGGAATAGCTTTTATAAATTCTTCTATATTTTGCATAATCTTATTTTTATTTGGTTTTATTTCTAACATCATTAGTTGTGAAAACTGAAGTTTTATTTCTTTGTATTCATTGGCAAAAGGTTTAAAGACATAGTCATTAATTTTGCACTGACTTATACTAGATATTCATTAGAATTTGGTGTACGAATTATATTATTGTTATTTAAGTTCACATTTACTATTATTGCTGTGCAACAATTGGTTAGTATATTTGCTTATATTTATATTGTTAGTTCTACAATAATATTGCTTATTATTAATTAAACAATCATCAACCTTAACATTATTGTCAATATACATTGTTGTTTCTTGGTCATATAAATGATACATGTTGTTTTGTTTAAAGGGGATCATTGTCATTTGATACAAATCGAAAGTCTTGTCTGACATAATAGGAATAGTTATTATAAAGTATATTTTATTTTTGTCATGATTACAATTGACTGTTAATAATTTTGAAATTTCAACTATATCATACAAAGGTAACATACGTTTTAAATTTTCAAAAGATATTAGACTTACATCGAAAGTATGCAGGGAACAAAAGTTTATACTTTCGTTTATTTGAGAGATAATCATTTGAATATGATTTAGCAAAGAGATTATTAACTGTAATTTTGAATTGAATAAAAATAATGCATCTTTATATTCTCGTTTGTTAATTTGTTCTTTTAATAGTTGAATTTGGTCGAACAGCTCTTTTTCATTAATTTTTACTTTATTAATTTGTTCATTAAAATGTTTAGTAAAATCTTCCAAATAATGTAAATTATTTTTTATTTCTTCTTGTAAGTTTCGTTCATTTTCTTTAAATAATTGTTCATGCTGTTCTACGTCATTTTGCTCTAAATTTCCGGAGATAAATTTCATGACTGTACCTAATCCATTTATTAGTCCTCGTTTATTACTTTTATGAATCTTTAATTTGTTGACTTGATTTTCTGAATTTTCGTAAATCATATTCATTACATTAAATGCGTCAAGGTTTAGTTTTTGCAATGCAGAATTATTGTTAAAGGTGTTAATTCTGTCAGTAATAGTTTGGAAATTTGAAAATAAGAGTAGTAAATCATAGTTAAAATAGGCGTCGATATCATATTCATTAATATGGGTTTTACTTAATTCTAGTAATTTGTATCCGTTGTTGTCAGAAATATCTTGAAGGAATTGACCGTGAGACAAGGATATTAATATGTAACAAATTACAATTTTAATTTGTCAATTTTTACATTTCTTTTATGAACTTACCCTTTTAATTCAATGGTGTGTTTCTTATCATTATAATTATCAATTTTTACTTTCTCGAACAGTGGTTTTTTGAATTTTGTTATCAATCTAGGGTTTTGTTTAAGAAAAGCTTTAGAGGCGTTTTGGAATTTTGAATTGGGTGTTATTTGGTTAAAAACGTTTTAATTTTTCGTTTGCAATTCTATTTCGTAATTTATCATATTCATTTTGTTTATTTTTTTTTAAATGTTTCCATCTGTTGTTCTTCTGTTAAGGTCGTTCTTGGTCGAATGTGTGAGCAATCTCTACGTATAGTATTTCATTTGGTGATAATTTCGTAACAGAGTGTATGGTGTCATTGTAAGCTAGAATAGTTATTGTCAATATTTCATCTAAATTTTTTTTGGATATTTTTGGAATAAAATTTGCAAATGTTTTATCAGGGTGGAATGTAGCTTTTCTATTGCATTTTATTTTGGATTACCAACGGACATAATATGTAATTTAATTTCATTATTATAACAAAAGGTTTTGAAATTATCGTATTCTTTCCCTGAGTCGAAAATGATTGTTTGGGGTTGTAATCTTTATCTAATAAAATTTGAAACTGTATTTATGATATTGTTACAAGTTTTATTTTTTATAAAATATATTTGGGTATATTTTGAAAATTGGCCAAATATTGTTAAATAGTATTTTGAGTCGAGGGTTAGTATATCTAAATTTATACTTTCAAAAGGTCGTTGGGGGGTTGGTGTATGTTGATCTTCTAATTTTGGGGGTTGTCTGTCATATTTACATTTCTTACAAGTTTCGTATTTATTTATGAATGTTGTTATAGTTTCTGACATTTTTGGCCAATAATACTTCGTTTTTAGTTTATTGTAAGTTTCTAATATACCACGGTGGTTTGTTATTCCGTGATGGTAATTAAATATTATTTCATCCTGTTCGTTCTCGTTTTCTACATCTTCAACTTGTTGGTTAACTCTTATTAAATTTACAGTTCCGAATTCAAACTTATTCTGTATTATTTTATCTAAAATATTAGCAATTTCGTCCGTGCAAATAGAATAATATCGTATTTAAAGTATTATTTCTACATCATTTTGCTTATTATTCAGCTTTCTAATTCTCTCTCTCTATCTTCGGTATTATTTAATAAACAATCTACCGATTCGCTTGAATAATTTTTTAGAAAATTATCGATTTCTTGTGAATTTGCAAAATTATGAGGTATTTCGTAAATATTAATTTGGATATTTGTGTCTTTAAAAATATTATTTATTAATTGAATTAATTTAGATTTTTCTAATTTGTCTAACCCGCATGATAAATATGGCATGTTGATTTCGAATAAATCGTTTTTGATTAAATAATCTCTTAAGATAATAAGACAAAATTTTTATTGTTTCGAGTTAACATTTTTTTTATAGGTGTCTTTTGTATACAAATGTAAAATTACTTTATTTTCAAAATTTTAAAATATTATATTTTGATTTTTGTAGTTATTCTCACAGTATTTTTTACTAGCAAATTGTTTATCTACATGTAAGGCTAATCCTTTACCAAAACAATTATCTTTAGCAACACAATGACAAAATATATCTGTTTCAATTACATCTCCGGTTACATAATTAATTTTGAAAGGTTCTCTTGTTCGTGATAGATAATCAGAAATTTTGTTTGTTTTGCCTGGTAAATACTCAACTTCGAAATTGTATTCACTTAGCTCAATTTTCCATCTTATTAGTTTTTGGTTTCCATTTCTCATATTAAATAGCCAGATTAAAGGTCTATGATCCGTTCGAATGATAAATTTTCTGCCGTATAAGTAGGATCTAAAGTTCTGCACTGCCCAAACGATATATTTTAACTCTTTTTTAGAGTAATTTTGTTCGTGATTATTAAAAGTTTTTGAAGCGTATGCTAAAGGTTTTTCTACGTTATCTTGTACTTGTGAGAGTACTGAACCCATGTCGTAATTTGACTCGTCAGTTGTTAAGATAAAGGTTTAGAAAAGTCGGAGAAGCTTAGTATAGGAGGATTTTTGAAATTCTTCTTGATAGTCTTTATTAGTTATATCAATTATTTTATTTTTCTTTAAGGATTCGGTAAATGGTTTCGTTAATTTTGAAAAATTAGGTATAAAACGTCTGTACTATGATAACTTTCCCAAGAATAATTTGATTTCTTTTTGTGTTTTCGGGATTGTAATTTTATTAATTGCTTCAATTTTTTGAGATTAGTTTTAAGACCTTCTTCTGATATCACGAATCCTAAATATTCTGTTTCTGTTTTCATGAATTCACTCTTATCAATTTGTATTTGTAAATTTGCGTTTTTCAATTTTTCGAAAACAAGTTTTAAATTTTGTAAATGTTCTTCTACCGTTTTGCTAAGAATTATTATGTCGTCCATATAAACAAGACAAATTCTGTTAATTAAATCTTCTAAAACTTCATACATCATTCCTTGGAATGTCGCTGGTGCATTAATAAGCCCAAACGGTATTCTTACAAATTCGTAATGACCTGATGGAGTGATAAAAGCAGTGTTTTCTATATTGTCTTTCTCTACCGGAATTTGATGAAATCCCGAATGTAAATCAAGAACTGTAAAAAATTTTGGTTTGCAAATTTTGTCTAACAATGTATCAATATAAGGGGGGAGATATTTATCTTCTCTAGTATTTGCATTTAATTTCTATAGTCTATTACGAGACGTGTTTTCCACTTTACTGATGCATATGTTTTCTTTGGGACAATCCAAATAGGAGAATTATAAGGGCTGTTTGATTTTCTAATTACACCGGTTTTTAATAAATTTTGTACGTGATCTTTGATGTCATTCTCATATATCTGTGGAAGTCTGTAGTTTTTCGTATGTATAGGAGTATTGTTTTTGTCAAAATTTTATGTTTAGTGTGAGTAGTACACGATAAATTTTCGCCATCTTTTGGGAAGAGTTTAGGATATTGTTCTAATAATTTGTTAATTTTTTGTTTTTGATTATTATTTAAGTGTTCTGCTCGAAAATTCAATTTGCAAAAATTTGGTTTTGACATTGGAATAAATGGAAATTCTATATTTTTTATTTTAGTCTTTTCTTTAGCAAAATTTATTTCGCATTTCAGGTCTTTTAGTATATTTATACCAAATAATAAATTACAATCTTTACTAAAAGTATGATTAGAAAATTTGTGAGGTTGATTAAAAACTTTTAAAGTTGAAGAATTTTTGTAATGTACTTTTGAATTGGCTGTTTTAAAGGTCAAATTCTCACTTTCAATTTTTGATTTATACAATTTTGACATTAATCTATTAATACTTTATAATTTGATAATTTAATAATAGGAATTTTGTTTGTGATTGAAGTCATAACTATGTTTCTTGGCTTGGGGGTTCTATGGACTATAAAAAATTATTATCATTTGAGTAAGTTTTAGAATCTGGGTTTTCTTCAAGATTTTGATTTTCTTGAAAATGTGTTTCAAAATTTTCGGGTTCATATTTGACATTTTCTTGTAAACAGCTTTGCTTTATTGTTTGCGTACTCATAGGGATTGCGCTTTTTGTTATTCCAGACATAGGTTGAGGTTTAAATTGTTGTCTGGTTCTAACAGCATTGTAAGCATTTTGTCTAGGAGTAAAAAGCATGCTTCGTTTATTAGAATTCTTTTGAACATTTATGGGTTTTGAAGGAAATTATTGCCCTGGGAATTTTTGTGGTGGTATATTATTTTGGAATGTTTTTTGCGATTGTTGAGGATTATCTGATCTTAACAATGGACTTTTAAAGGTTTAAAGTGCGTAATTATAATCATTTGTTAGTAGATTTTCACACATTTCTAATGTAGTGGAGTTGTTAGTAATAAAAGATCCTGGAACGTGAATTGGTAATAATGTAATGAAGTGTCTTACGACTAATTCTTGTATTTCATCTATTAATATAGTTTTTTGAGCTGTATTATAGTTTAATAAGTGAACTTTTGATTTATATTTTGCAAAGTCATTTTTAGATTGAATTAAACTGTCATATATTTTATTCGTACTTTTGATATTTAAAATTTTTTATAAAATATTTTCTTTATTGAGTTTTTTTTCGGATAAATATTTTTTTTAAATCTGTCCAGTCATTACACGTATTTTTGTTAATTATATTTACAGGTTTATCTGTTATTTTACTTAAAACTAATGAAAAAGCGTATTTTGTTTGTAATGCATTAACAGTTGTTGATTGCAAATTTTCGTAGAACAAATCTACTTGAATTATGAAATTTGATAATCTATTTACATCACCGTTGTTTTCAGGAATGACACTAGCAAGATTTTTAATTTATGCGTAAGTAGTAGTCATTTTGATTTCAGAATTATTTGTATTATTTATATTATGGATTTCGGAATTATTCAACCTGCTTGGTTGTAAAGTAATATTGTTTAATATTGGTACTTAGTAATTCAAGTTCCTGATTTATATCAGATGACTGTGATTCGTTATCTGACATGTGATTGGTAAATTACAAAGAAACAATGAGACTTACAGACTTATTTTGAGTGTCTGTATTGTTGACAACTCCTTTTCTGCGAGAAGCTGATGACGTTCAGTTGACGGATACTTCTTTCTGCGAACTTCTTGGCCTGGTGAACTCGATGGGTCGTATGAATAGACCTCTGATGCAACCACTGTTTAGGTTGATCGCTGATCTCGATGGGTCGTATGAATAGACCTCTGATGCAACCACTGTTTAGGTTGATCGCAGATTAAAGCGAAGGCTTATTGATATCTCATTGCTTTTACGAAGGATTTTTGCTTGTTAGGCTTTGAGTTTCTTCACAGTATTAGTTATTTGGTTCGATCACACTAAGCAACAATTGAAATTGTTGAATAAAGCGTTGTACAGATTTTCGGCGAATTTTTTGAGCAAACTGACTTCTTTATTTGTGATCCTACAGCGACTGCGCCAATTATATGATCGTGACCGATTTGTAATAAAAAACATTTTGATTTTAGCACACAAACTTTATTTAGCAGTTATAACTTTTAATATACAGCGCAAAAAGGATAACATTTCGTTGTTTAGTACGTATTTATAGTGTTTCTTACAACGTGAGAGATTCCGTTAGGAATTCATCACATATTTGTTAGGTCATCATCTAATAGGGTTACATAATATGCATAGTTTCACAACCAATACTTAAAATTAATCTTGGTTTTATTTGGTTAGATAACTCATTTTTTAACTGTAATTCAAAAATTATTCAAAAGGAATTAACATTAATTTATTTGCCTAAGGGCAACTTTTACAATCATTAGATAAACCTCGTATAACGCTATACCGGGTATAAAATTGACATTTGTATTTTACAAACCTCGGATAAACCTCAGATAGAATTAGTGCTGTCAAGAACCGAAAAAATATAGAACCGGGTACCCGGTTCCAAAACTATCCGGGTACCCGGTTCCTGGAACCGATCTTCGGTTCCGGTATTAGTAGTGGAACCGATCTTCGGTTCCGGTTCTGGGTAGTGGAACCGATCTTCGGTTCCGAGTAGTGGAATCGATCTTCGGTTCCAGTTCCGGGTAGAGAAATTGAACTTCGGATCCGAGTTATGGAATAATCAATTATAATTTTAAATTAGCCTCGTCATTCTTGAGAAATAAACATATTTTCTGAGAAATATTATTGAACGATATTAAAAAAAATTATATGTAATTTAATTGAAAATATCTGTAATGATGTGTAAATATTATTACACCAAAGGCAAGAGGATGCTAAAAATGTAACCACATAATATAGTAAATAATTGCAGATTTTAGTTTCGTATTATATTTTCAATATTCATTCAATATGGTTTATTTCAATTACATGACCTTGAGTTGTATTTTCAAATAACGGTACCTACATAATGACAATAGCGGCCATAAAATTTAAGGGATAAAGCAATAGATATTTCCAAGAATTTCACTTATACCTACTTATTCATTCGGTTCTAATCTTTACATTTTGATCTCTCAGTTATGTAATATAAATGAATATTTCTTATTTTCTGGATTTCATAACACTATTTAATGAGTTTCGAAGTGAAAATAACGTGCCTCTTGTAAAAAAATTGGTTATTATTTTAAAATGCCCAATTGAATTAACTCTAAGATTAAAAGAAACCGAAAGGGCCTACAAAGCACAAATTCTATAGAAATTTAAACAAAGACACCGGTCGTGTAGTCGGGGAAAAAGTATCTTGTTTTCGCACGTGTTCTTCAGAGAATTGCATTATATTAGTTTATAAGAATATCTGATACCAACTTTCCTAAATTGTTAACCTGTTCCTATTTAATAATTTGAAAAAATTAACTTTAAAAATAATTAACTTATTCATCAAAATATATTGATACATAATACGTAAATCTAATTCACGGATTGTAATAATGTATATATTATTAGCTTCATAATCGAGTTTGACCATTTTTCGGTTCCCGAATCGGGAACCGATACGTTTCGGTTCCAGAACCGAGAACCGTTGAGATTCGATTCCAGAACCGAGAACCGATGAAATTCGTTTCGAGAACTGATGAGATTAAATTCCAGAACCGAGAACCGATGAGATTCGATCCCAGAACCGAGAACCGATGAGATTCGATTCCAGAACCGAGAACCGATGAGATTTGATTCCTGAACCGAGAACCGGGTAGTTTCGGTTCTAGGACTGAGAACCGGGTAGTTTCGGTTCCAGAACCGAGAACCGGGTAGTTTCGGACTCGGAACCGAGAACCGGGTAATTACACATTCAAATAACCGGGTACCCGGGTAATTTTGGAACTGGAACCGAACCGGAACCGGTTCCCACCACTAATTTTTAGTTGTTTTAGTTGTATTTCCAAAAATTAATTCGAACCACTTATTTACAATATGTAATATTTTCCTGATATATTTTATAAACCTACAATGTGCTGCAATATAAGAAAATCAGAAAAATTGACTCTGTCGCTCCCAGCAATTAAACTATAATTATCGTTATTTTGACAAAGAGAAAAGGAAAGTAAGATTGTTTTACTATAGAGCACTCAAAGCAAGTAGCGGACCCTTAAGATTTTATGCAATGTATGTCTTTATTTCGACAGAGCGGCGCAAATAATGGTACGTTGACATCCAATATTATAATGCAAGCAGTGAGCCATATGCTGCTTTGTCATAATGATGATATTTATAGTTTTATTGCCAGAAGCGACACAGTCAATTTTTCTAACTATATTAGAATTTGTTTTGTTTTAATACATAGTTTGAAATGTTCTATAAACCTTTGTTTTAAAATTATTCTAGTTGTTTCCAATTAATCTTTAACAATTATTCTACAAAAGAGATAAACAAATAATGAACTTTACAAAAAGAAAATACTTCATTACAGTGTGGAAATTCTTTTGAAACTGTTTCTGTAACTTTGGATTTTCCCTCGTAACGAGGTTACCTTTGTCCCTTGCAAATAATTCAGGTAGGTAGATATTTTATTGTCACAATAAAAAAACGGAATATTTTAGTTTTTCTAATTGTGAAATATGTTGAAAATAATTTAAATATTTTAAAAATGCAAGCTGTTACAGTTTATTTCTGCACTAGCTTTCGTAACTTATTTAACTTTCTTTCAACCTTATTTCTCTTACCGTATCATATTAAATCTGGTTCATGTTGTGTGTTTCCTAGTTTCCTTTCACGTTTCATTTCTTCACTATTTTTTGTATAATCAAATTGTTTATTTTTGTTGTGTATATAAGGCTGAAATAGATCGTCTTCATGTAATTCATTGTTAATAAATCTGGAGTAACGTACCTCTTCTATTATTGTAGCTATAGTTTAAGAATTAGGCCTTCTTTTATTGCATTTCTTTATATTTTTCTAACCTAAGAACAGACCGCTAATGTTTATAAGTTTACGAGTTGTATTTGGCAGGTAGTGTCTAGTTAAAGGTGCGTTTACGCTCCCGCCGCTCGACCTTTAAGATGTTAATAATTTAATTTATAGTTAGCGAGCTTCTAGCACCAAACTGTATTATTTTCAGGGTTGCATTGTCCTTGTAAATTACTCTAGGAATTTATTCCAATTTTATTTCCTCGCTTAAACAATTGTTTATTTCTATGGTCGTTGCTGTAAACCATCTTTTTGTTGTATTCTTGAGTTTTTCATTGTAATTTATTGTACGTTGGTGATAACTCCTTCCCGTGTGAAATTCTTCACTGTCTTGAGGTTGAGAATTTCCGCTTTTTGGGGGATTCTGGTCCAAGACTCGTGGTTGATCGGTTGGTGATTGTTTAGCTCATAGTTAGCGAGCAAGTTTTCTTTTTAAAGACGCGGAGTAGTATTCCCGAATATTAAAATTACCCAAGAGGGTCGCGCCAAGTGCGGATTTGCTTAATATCGGGATTTGAGGACCGTCCAGTGGGTTCTTGTTGTGGGTGACCACGTGTTGGTGTGTGCACCACTGTTTGGGTTTCTCCCGGACGTCCAACTCTACGGAGGATATATTGCTGCTCCCGCCGTCTTCGCTTCAGGACATTTCCACCGGGTTCCTGCTAGCCTGCCGCCCAGCGCCCAGCTTCACCATTCCTATCCACCAGCTGCCACCTTGGATCTTGGATGAGTCATTTTATTTTATTATTATTTTGTACACCATTTCATTGTTGCGCTGTATTAGCGACTACAGGTTCCATATAATTTTTGTGCACTTTATTAACGCATTATTTTTATACAGTCATTATCAGGCTGAATTTACTGTCAATTTTTATTAACGCATTATTTTTATACAGTCATTATCAGGCTGAATTTACTGTCAATTTTTATTAACGCATTATTTTTAGACAGTCATTGTCAGACTGTATTTACTGTTGTACTTAGCATCATTGTTGTTACCTAAATTTCTATCGTTTGCGGATTGTTCGTTTCGTAATTTGGCGTACAAAGAAAAATTACGTGGCGCCCTATATCCCTTCTGTCATTAACATTAAGAACCCCCCCATCTCCACTGTCTAAAAGCTGGCGGCCGCACACCTGTCAACTAGGGTGCGTAGTTGACTCCCGCACATCTCTGTGCAAACTAACGTCACAAATTTTGGCGCCCAATGACGTGGGACCAGCCGCTTAAAAGAGCCTTGTGAATTTTCATTGTTGTGGCCATTGATGTGCCAATTGTTGCCTTCATTGTTGTTGGCATTGTTGTTGGCAGTGTTGTCGTCATTGTTGTTGGCATTGTTGTCGTCATTGTTATTGGCATTATTGTCGTCCTTGTTGTCGGCATTGTTGCGACCATTGTTGTTGGTATTGTAGCGATTCATTGTTGGCACAATTGTTTAGCCCATTTTGTTAAGTCGAACTGTTGTTGGGGTCATTTCAGTCTTTAGAGCTGTTTACTATTTTTCATTGTTTGGTATCGTCATTTAGGGTCAGGTCATTTTAGCGAGTAGCGCTTTATTAGTAGGGATATTAGTTTTGATTTAGGGTATCATGGAGTTCAAAATGGAAATAGGTCGGTTAGGCATGGCCGAATTAGTGTATGAGCTAAAGATTAGGGGTGTCGACGAAGTGAGTAAGGTGGAAGACATGAGGTGTTCTCTTCGGGCATTGATTAAATTGGAGAAAAATTCTAGCTTTGCATTTCCCGGGTATCCATTCAGTTTTAAGGATGATGCTGCGGCCCTTGAAGCAAACATCGCAGAAATTTCTAAATTAATCGAAGAATTTTCTGATATTAAAAACTCTCCCGCATATAATAAGATTGGAACGAAAATCGCTTACGGGTTAGGTAGAATAAATAGGGCGGTGACGACAGAGAATTCTGAAGTGAAGCAACGCACTCAAGTTCTTTTGAAGTTAGTTACGCTTGGGTCGAAACAAATCAAAAGCTAAAGTTATGAGAACTTCTACAACTCTTATTAACCCTTTATTGCACGCGTCCTTAGGAGAATTAGATTTGTCAGATTTGGATTCGGATTCCGCAGAAGACAGTGAGGTAGTTGAGGCTACGGTGAATCCAAGTGGTATGTCGATACCAGTGGTAAAATGGAATTTGAAATTTAATGGGGATTGTAGGCAAATGTCCTTTTGGAGCATGTAGAGGAATTGCGACATGCGCGTAATGTTAGGAAAACACAATTTCTTGCGTCTGCTAGTGATGTGTTCGATGGTATTGCGTTAGTCTGGTTTAGGGCGAACAAACATTTATTTCGGACTTGGGATGATTTGGTTGCAGGGTTGCGCGATGAATTCTTACCAGTAAACTATGAGGAAAAACTCTTTGACGAGATAAAACGACGTACCCAAGGTCCAAATGAGTCGATCGGAGAATATATCGCGGTCATGACATTATTGTTCACTAGATTACAAACGAAACTCTCGGAAGAGTATAAAGTCAATATTCTGATGCGCAATATTCTACTGTTTTATCAGTCAGCTAGCTTTAACCGAAGTCAAGTCTACAACTGAATTACAGATGCTCTGTAAAAAACTAGATCAAAGGAAAGATTCCATTGAACGTTTGCACCTCCACCGAGGAAACAGTCGTCGCTAGAGCCAGACTTAGCCTATATACACGCCGATCCTACATTATCAGGTGATCCTTCCCCTTCAAATCAAATCGACAAAGTCAGGGAAGACAAGTCCCGTAAATGCTGGAATTGCGGTAAACAGGGGCATATCGCTCGCAATTGTCCTCCACCTCATAAACGTCATTGTTATAAATGTGGGAAGCCGGACGTTACGGTGAACACGTGCCCTAAGTGTCGTTCGAGAAGGGCTATCGGTAGACGTAGACGGTCGTATACGTCACCGACGTCATATCGGCCGCTATTAATAAAGCACAGTTGGATTTCGTGCTCGCACACGTACAGGGCGATGAGCGACCCTATTTGGAGGTGATCATTTTGGGGAAAAGTTTTTTTGGGTTGTTAGATTCAGGGGCTTCGCGAACCGTTGTTGGGGCAACGGGGTACGAACAATTGTAAAATTTGGGTTTGAAACTTAGGAATAGTCCAAGCAGCTGCACTGTAGCTAATGGAGAACGATGTTATAGTCCAGGTGAAATTGAAGCACCTATTTGGCTTCGCGATCAAGTAAAGTTGCTTAAATATGTGGTTATCCCTTCTCTGTCGCATAATCTTATATTGGAGGCAGATTTTTGGAAGATTATGGGGATCGTGCCGGATTTGCGGCGAGGAGAATGGACATTTTTCAAAAATCCTGTTAGGATAGATTCGGTCAATGGGGTCACTGTGCGCTCGTCCCTGACACCGAAGCAAGAGGATGACTTGAAGCAGTTGGTAAACGGTATGTTGGGGGAGACTACGTCAAATGCAGTTGGGTGTACAGATCGGGTGGAACACGCCATTCGGACTAATAGTCCTCCGATTAAGCAACGCTACTATCCGGTGTCGCCTGCGATGGAGCAACACGTGGGCAGGGAGCTGGATGATATGTTGCAGAAGGGAATCGTCGGACGTTCAACTAGCCCGTGGTCGTCACCGATCTTATTGGTCCCCAAGAAAGACGGTACATACCGCTTATGCGTACATTTTCGGAAACTCATCGGAGTTACTGAGCGAGATGCATATCCCTTGCCTTATTTATCGAGTACACTCGACAAATTACGGGATGCCCAGTACCTAACATCGTTAGACATTAAATCAACCTACTGGCAAATTCCGGTAGCAGAAGAATCGAGGAAATTCACGGCTTTTACAGTACCTAATCGGGGGTTGTTTCAGTTCAGAAGGATGCCGTTCGGTTTACACAATGCACCCGCCACCTGGCAGAAGTTTATTGATGGCATTATCGGTGTGGACTTGGAGCCTTATGTGTTTGTGTACCTTGACGATATCATCATTATTACTCAGACTTTCGAGAAGCACCTCGAAATTCTGCGGGAAGTCTTACAACGTTTGAGGAAAGCGGGGCTGACCTTGGGTTGGGAAAAATGTCAGTTTTGTAGGACAGAGTAAACGTACTTGGGCTACGTGGTAGACAAAGATGGGTTGCATGTGGATCCGGAAAAGGTACGGGCTATCCTTGAGTAGAAACCGCCTAAGACTGTTTTTAAGGTGCGTAGGGTTGTGGGAATGGCGTCGTGGTACAGACGTTTTGTGCCAAACTTCTCCTCTGTCGCAACTTGATAATGACTTGACGCAACTTTTACGAAAGAATGTTATGTTTCATTGGGTTTCAAATTGCGAAAGGGCTTGGTCGCGGATAAAGGAACATTTGGTATCTGCACCTATACTATCGTGTCCGGACTTTACGAAGGAGTTTGTGCTGCAGACGGACGCATCCGATTTTGGGCTTGGGGCAGTACTAACGCAGGAATACTCGGATGGAGAAAAGGTCATCTGCTACTTATCACGCTCTCTGACTCCGCAGGAGCGAAAGTACTCGACGACCGAAAAGTAGTTATTGGCAATGCTGTGGTCGATCGAGAAGTTACGACACTATATAGAGGGCACTCGATTCAAAGTGATCACGGATCATTACTTTCTCCTGTGGTTGCGTAGCCTGACGAACCCATCCGGTCGGTTGGCTCGATGGGCAGTACGCCTCCAACAGTACGATTTTAAGATCATCCACAGGAAGGGCAAGAACCATGTGGTACCGGATGCACTATCCCGCTCGGTTCCGACTATTGATAGTATTGGGGTGAAAAACTGTAAGGATTTGTGGTATTCTATCGTGTACTCAAAACCATGTTGATCTCGTTTATTTCGGATAATCAGCGCGACTGGGATAAACTTCTTCCTAAAGTTGCTTGTGCTCTTAGGACCGGGGTTGAGTCCGTATTTTATCAATTTTGGGCGCGAAGCTATCTTGATGCGCAATTCAGATGACGATAAGGGTGATTTGGAACAGGTTGAGAATGGGTTCGATAAAGATAAGGTGGTAAACAGAGCTTCGAATTTCCCAAAGCTCTACAAGGACGTAGTCAGCAAGTTACAGAAGGCGAAAATAAAATCCAAAGCGCGGTACGACTTTCGTCGCCGGTATGTTACTTTATGCCAAATCAACTGGTCTAGAGAAAGAATTTCGTACTTTCAGACACGTCAAAGTATTACTCGGCCAAATTAGCGGAAAAATTTGTTGGGCTTTTTCGAATTCATCGTAAGTGTCGTCCGACACGTATGAATTGAAGAATTTAGACGGCGATATACTTAGAGGAACCTGGAGTACTCAGCATCTCAAGTCGCATCCTCAAGACTTCGACGTACCGTAGCAGGGTCCGTGTGGTGGTTCGCTACGTTACGATCACGATTTCGTTGTCTTTGGTTGTGAGATTCGGTATTGGACTTTGACTTTATTTGTTCTTTTTTCTTTCGGGGTATTTCTTATTTTGGGTACTTATCGGAAATTTTGAGAAAATTTCCTCAGTTGGTAAGGGAGGAGTTGTTACAGTTTATTTCTGCACTAGCTTTCGTAACTTATTTAACTTTCTTTTAACCTTATTTCTCTTCCGTATCATATTAAATCTGGTTCATGTTGTGTGTTTTCTAGTTTCCTTTCAGGTTTCAATTCTTCACTAGTTTTTGTCAAATCAAATTGTTTAGTTTTGTTGTGTATATAAGGCTGAAATAGACCGTCTTCATGTAATTCATTGTTAATAAATCTGGAGTAACGTACCTCTTCTATTATTGTAGCTATAGTTTAAGAATTAGGCCTTCTTTTATTGTATTTCTTCATATTTTTCTAACCTAAGAACGGACCGCTAATGTTTATAAGTTTACAAGTTGTATTTGGCAGGTAGTGTCTAGTTAAAGGTGCGTTTACGCTCCCGTCGCTCGACTTTAAGTTGTTAATAATTTAATTTATAGTTAGCGAGCTTCTAGCACCAAACTGTATTATTTTTAAAGTTGCATTGTCCTTGTAAATTACTCTAGGAATTTATTCCAATTTTATTTCCTTGCTTAAACAATTATTTACTTCCATGGTCGTTGCTGTAATCCATCTTTTAGTTGTATTCTTGAGTTTTTCATTGTAATTTATTATACGTTGGTGATAACTCCTTGCCGTGTGAAATTCTTCACTGTTTTGAGGTTGAGAATTTTCGCTTTTTGGGGGATTCTGGTCCAAGACTCGTGGTTGATCGGTTGGTGATTGTTTAGCTCGTAGTTGGCGAGCAAGTTTTCTTTTTAAAGACGCGGAGTAGTATTCCCAAATATTAAAATTACCCAAGAGGGTCGCGCCAAGTGCGGATTTGCTTAATATCGGGATTTGAGGACTGTCCAGTGGGTTCTTGTTGTGGGTGACCACGTGTTGGTGTGTGCACCACTGTTTGGGTTTCTCCCGGACGTCCAACTCTACGGAGGATATATTGCTGCTCCCGCCGTCTTCGCTTCAGGACATTTCCACCGGGTTCCTGCTAACCTGCCGCCCAGCGCCCAGCTTCACCATTCCTATCTACCAGCCGCCACCTTGGATGAGTCATTTTATTTTATTATTATTTTGTACACCATTTCATTGTTGCGCTGTATTAGCGACTACAGGTCCCATATAATTTTTGTGTACTTTATTAACGCATTATTTTTATACAGTCATTATCAGGCTGAATTTACTGTCAATTTTTATTAACGCATTATTTTTATACAGTCATTATCAGGCTGAATTTACTGCCAATTTTTATTAACGCATTATTTTTAGACAGTCATTGTCAGACTGTATTTACTGTTGTACTTAGCATCATTGTTGTTACCTAAATTTCTATCGTTTGCGGATTGTTCGTCGCCCGGTTTCAACTGGCTTGCATGGCCTGCGTCGTATGGTTGGCCAACAATAGACGCATAGATGTCGATCGGGTTATGGGCTGTTTCGCGAACGCCGTGACATTTTATATTTACCTTTGTTTATTAAACATTTATTTACATTTCGTATTCGCGAGTATTATTTTGGGGAAAACCTGTTACGTTTTCAGGCAACAGTGGAATCACGGTAAGTGTAATAATTTATTTAGTCATTGCCGTACGTTTCCCCCCCATCTCCACTGTCTAAAAGCTGGCGGCCGCACACCTGTCAACTAGGGTGCGTAGTTGACTCCCGCACTTCTTTGTGCAAACTAACGTCATAAAGCTTATTTCTTAATGCTTGGTGATTAAAATAAATTTAATTAAAAATTTTAATGGATGCTAATTAGATTTTTATTATATAATCAGATTAATATCCAATAATGTGATCATTCAAATATCTTAAAACTTGGTACACGGTATATGAAATCGAATTACTTAATTATTTATTTCATATATAAAATTTAATGAAATAAATTTAATATTTAATTATTATTCATGCAATTAGAAACTTATTTTTAAAGCTCTGTGCTTGTTGTATTGATATTGAAGGTCCTTATAGTTTAATTAATTAGTTTAGACATATTAGGTATATGATTATACAAGGTGGTGACTCGAACACCGGAACATAGGGATTCAACATGTAAAATCAGATTTTCGTAATGTCTAATTTGTATTATAATAATTGTTCATTTGAACAGAAATTACAAATAATATTAAAAATAAACTAAATTCGCCGTCAAATGAGTATGAACTAATGCTCAATTTTTTCCCCTTTCCGCACTCTGTCCCTTGCCATGCGATGTTACCACTTCTTCGTAACTAGCATTTTCAATATTGCTCATATGAATTGGCAACAGTGTCTAAATTTCCAGTTCATACTTATTTGACGGCAAGTATAACCTAACTTGACAGGTAAACCGTTCGATATTTGTTAATTTTTGTGTCAGTTTCAGAGCTGTTGCTATTTTGCAGGTGACTTTCGACATTTTCATAGCTAATTTGTCAATAAAATCAATTAAAGATGCTGTGGGTTCTCAGTGAAACATGATAAATAAGGAAAAAAATACACACTCGCTAGGTTTCACAAAATTTAAAAGATTATAATTTCGGCGTTGCTGCCATTATTAAAAGAATTACAAGAATGAATTTTAAACAGAATACTTTCACAGGTAGGTTAAACATAGTGCAAAGATTAAAGAATTCTAGGGAATGCCGAGATTAAACAATCCAGAATAGGTGATGGATAAATGTCCAAGTGTTCATTCATAAGGTTATAGCCATTGTGAATAGCCTTCTTGATTTCGAAGGATTCCAGGAAAGTTAATCTTGGCCTTTCCCTTTCACAATTAAGAATACTTAAATTGTCTTTATTACATGTATGTTGATTTTCTAATAAATGTAGGACTATAATAGAACCAACTCAAATGTAGCCCGAAAATTACGAAAATCTCATTTTACATGTTAAATTCCTATGTTCCGGCGATCGAGTCACCACCCTGTATATAGGTACCTTATGTACTTACGTTATAATAATACGGGTTTTCTAAATTAATTTTTTGATTACAAAAAATGTAAAAATGTTCAGATGATGAAGGATATACATAGTTTCGTATTTACAAATTGCTAAAGCTAACTAGACTGGTAGGTAGTGAAGGCTTGTCCCTTGTCCTTTTGGGAACCCCAATTCTTAGAAGTTCGCAAACATGTGCCGAACGGTTTTGTCGGCCGCCTCGTTATCAATTCTTATGAAAAGCTTGAAAAAGCTTGTTTTCAACCAAGCTACTTGGTATTTAAAGGCTTGGTTTGGCTTGAAAATTCAAGCTTTTTTTCATGTTAGGCTTGGTGGGCTTGGTGGAACATAAGCTTGGCTTGCCTTGAAAAGTCAAGCTTTTTTGAACGGTAGGCTTGGTTTGATTTTTCAAGCTTTTTCAAGCCAAGACAAGCCAAGCTTTCAATCTTCAAGCCAAGCCCGTGAATCTCTAGTGGGAGTTTGCTACTCATAAAAAATTCTATGACTACGTTTACACGTATAAGAAAAATTTACTTTGACTTGACTTTCAAAAGGCGACTTATGAAAAGCCTATTTAATGGTGCGTTTACACATAAGGGTCAAATCTACTTGACTTTACATTTGTTACTTGTCCTTCACTCAACTTTGACTTTGACAGCAAAGTAAAGTTTGGCATTAATACGTGTGATGTAAGTTACCTATTTAACTATTATCATATAATCATAATTAAGAAATTATTTATAGAAAAAAGGGATAGTAAACTACAGTTACTAAATTTAAGCGCAATATTTTTAAATAATATAACTATGCAGCAACAATATTGGATGCGAAATAGATTAAAAAATAATCGCAAAAAATATTTTAAAACTTGTGAAAATTTTAAATTCAGGTATAAAACACAAAATTGGGTAATTAAATATCCAATTACTATAAATTTGTGGATGAAAACTAGATGTCGCTGTTAGTAAAGTATGTTTCGTTCGTTGGTTCACACGACTTTTTAAAAGTCACTTATATGAGTCAAGTCTATTTTATTCTGGACTTGACTTTAGGAAGAAAAGTAATAGGCGAGAGTGTTTACACAACGGCAAAAGTCGCCTTTTAAAAGTCAAAGTCAAGTCAAAGTACTTTTTTGCTATACGTGTAAACATAGTCTATATCATCATCCACTGTCGACTTTGATGGCTACACAGATATTCTCCCGCATAATATCGAAATAGTTTGTGCTAAACTTATGTTCAACAATGTAATTTTTTTACGTTTTTGTTATTTATATACCCCTCTGCTACAAATATACAACTTTATAATTTAATCTTTGATTTTTTCGAAAGTCTACCGTTTCTCAATAATAACAATTTTTTAATAACTGGTGATAACTAATAACGTAGATTCACCCAAGGTTTATAACTTAAACAGCTTACTTGAATATTTTGATGCAGGCCAATTCAACAATGTAACTAATCTTAATAATAAGCTATTAGATTTAGTAATATCTAACACTAGCTACACTGTTACCCGCTCCGTCATTTTACCTTTTGGAAAGGAATACTCTGTATGTAAAAAATG